>PVIY010010521.1:0-68354 GCA_004026745.1 Myrmecophaga tridactyla
GCCTTAAAGTGTGTGATGCAATATAGGAGATTCCTTCCTTTAAAAATGGGCAGATTCTGGTGTCTGCAAAAATATTAGAGTAGCAAACTCTATGTCTCATCTCTCCCCAGAAATAATGCATAAAAGAGCAAAACTTGTCAAAATCATATCTTTCAAAATCCAGGAAACAGTCATGGACCATGAACTTGCACTATAAACAATTTTAAGTCACTGAGGGTTTAACAACTGTCTCACAGATCTTCTGAACATTTAGTAACCAGCTTTGTCCAGCTGGTATATGTCACTCAGATGAAGAGTTGAGCTGTTTTGCAGAAACCAGGGACTCTCCTGTGCTGTCCCAGGGCAGAATACCAGCAGTTTGGAGAGAAACCAGTCTCACCAGGGTCATCCAGTCTCATTTAAGGAAGCCAATTAGGGTAGGTACAATTAGGGTAGATTCAGTGACTAATTTTTAGTGGTCAGGAGGAGCAGAGAAAACCAATATGATCTCTCTCTCTTGTGATCCCTCCCTGATTACAATGTTTTGCTCTACCTGATGAGGGAGGGATCACAAGGTCTTCACTGCTGCCCAGGATGGCTGTCAGAGATGGTGAGTGATGCTCAATGACTGTGAATACTCAGGATCCAGGAGAAGCTCTTGGTTATAAAGAAGCTTCTTTCTACATCATGCCTCTTAAGGGTTAAGTGGGATCCAGCATTGATTCATGTATTTAAATATGTTCTGGAAACCTGTAAGGATTGAAACCACAGAGTGACTATCCTGGGATCAGGCAGTGTAGGCTTACTATCTCTAATCAGTTTCTGAGAAGAATTTTGGACAAATAAGACAGTTGCTCTCCTTTCTATGGTTTCAACAGAGATGGCTAAAACTCCATCAGAAGACCTAGAAGGTGAAGACTTCTGCCACCTATCTTAGGGACCCCAACTTGAATATTGAAAATTGCCCTAATTGATATCAGTATGTTGAGGATGGAGCAAATGGTAGTGTATATCAGACTTTCATTTTCAAGTAAGAGTGAAACCTTGGTCCATATACATTAGAAAATGTTACCAGATGATCACATGATCACATCTAGAATAATGACCCAGATATTTGTAAACTAAATGGCAGAATTATTTTTGTCAGTGCTAGGAAGAGAAATTCTTCCCAGGAAATATCAGTACCTGATCCAAAATATGTATATATATATATGAAGAATTGATTAGGACCAGCACCAAGACATTGAGAATGAGGATGTCAGGATATTTCAGAATGGGAATTAGCAAAAGTAAATACCACACAACTTACCACATTAAAGGAGAGCTGAGAGTCTTGATACTGACCCTCAAAGCCTTTTTATTGCCAACTTTTATTACAGGACAGTCTGCTGGAAAATTGAAAGTTCAATAGAGAAGGGAGAGTTGTTGGATGACTTGGCCTATGCTTTCATTTACAGCTCTGTAAAACAAGAATACAAAGAGGAAATATCTATTATTTGAGCTTGACCTGCTGAAACTTTGAGCATCAAGAATGATGAGAGATGGGATGCTAACATCATGTTTTAGTTAGTAAGCTGCTGGAATGTGATATACCAGAATTAGAATGCTTTTTAAAAAGGTGAATTTAATATGCTACAAGTTTACAGTTCTAAACCAATAAACTTGTCCTAACTAAGGCACCAGCAAGAGGTTACCTTCACTCACAAAAAGCCGATGTGTCAGGAACACCTCTGTCAGCTGTGTAGTCATGTGGCTTGCATCTGCTGATCCCTTGCTCCTAGGCTCCATTGCTTTCAGCCTCTATTCCTGTGGGGGTTCCTCACTTTGCCCCTCTAGGGCTGGTTTTCATTTCTTGGCTTTTGTTGACTCTCTCCAGGCTTTGGCTTGCTTAACATCTCATGGTGGTGTCTGCTTCAAGCATCTCCAAACATCTGTGTCTCTGTTCTTTGAAGCAACTGTTCTCCAAGCATCTACATCTGCTCTCTCTGCCAGCTTTGAGGCTTCTGTCATTTCACCAAAATGTTTCCTCTTTTAAAAGATTCCAGTAAACTAATCAAAATTCACCTGGAATGGGTGGAATCATATCTCCATCTAATCAAGGGTCATACCCACAATTGGGTGTATCACAACTCCGAGGATATAATCTAATAAAAAATGCAGCTGACAGTATTGAATTAGTATTAAAAGAAACAGCTGCCTCCACAAGATTGTATCAATTAAAACATGGCTTTTCTAGGGTACATAATGCTTTCAAACCAACACACATGGTAAATCCCATTTAAGGAAAAAAAATACATTTAAACTCATACTCAGTAGTGAAATATTTATGCTTTCCCACTAAGGCCAGGAACAAGATGAGGATGCCCATTTTTACAAGGAGTTGAGTGACTGTATGGGCTGGGTGTGGGTGTAGCCCAGTTGTTCTTTGGAGCAGGAGTGAACTTGACTTGTCCTATTCTGTCGTCTTTCCAGAAAGATAAAGACATTGATTTTTGAATGTTAAATCAAACTTGCATTCCCTGGATGAGCCCACCTTGACCATAAGGAGTAGTCAATAACTGTTGTAAGGAAGCAGAGACTGGAAATGACCGCTCACACAGAAAAACAACCACTGATATTTGAATAGGACTTCTCACCTTCCAAAGAACTTTCACTTATCAGAGTTCCTGGTATATAGTATCTTGCAGAGACGAAAAGGAAACCAGGATGGAATTTGAAGGACATCACCACTTAGAAATGGCAAGGTTTGGAGTCAGAAGACTGAACTCAAAACTTAGACTCACTCTTCAGTAGCCATGAAAATTTGAAGAAATAAATTTAATTCATCTATCTGCAACTCTCCTCATTTGAAAAATGATGAAGAACCTAGTTCATTGGGATTTCATGAAGATAAAATGAAGTAACAATTGCATAGTTGATGAAAATTCAAACAATGCCAAATGTTGTTAAGGATATGAAGCAAAAGGAGCTCACACACTCTATTAGAGGGTGTGAATTGTATAACCACTTAAAATTCTTTGGCAGTCAGTTATCAGTCAGAGTCAAACATATACCTATCCTACAATCCAGAAATTCCACTCCAAGTTGTACACCTGCCTGAAATGCAGCAAATGTGCACCAAAATAATTCACAATAGCACTATTTGTAATAGTCCTAAGCTGGAAACAACTCAAATTGCCATCTAAAGTAAGATGCATAAATATATCTGACATATTCAGACAAGAGAAAAACATACCACAATAAGAATGAATGAACTACGACTATAAGCAATAGTATAGAAGTATGGATGCAACTCATAAATGCAGTATTGGGCAAAAGAAGGAGTACATGATTCTAATTAGATAATGTTCATAACCTGGAAAAATTAATCTTTTGTTAAAATTCATGGTGTACTTTTGATTCTGATCAAGACAGAGAAACTGGGCCCAAATTTACCCTCTTACAAAAAACAAACAAAAAAAGACTATACTAAACAATGCCTTTTCAGACACTGAACAGAAGTGTGTAATGGAGAAGACAGGAACCAAAGTGAGCCATGTGATTGCCCCTGTTTACCAACTTGAGTTTGCAGTCTGTGGCATAGGGAGGGGATCATGCTGTACTCCATCAGACTTCCTGAACTGAAAAGACAGAAATAAGAATCCAAGGAGAATCAGGCAGTTAGATTTCTCAAGACAAAGAAGTAGAAAGGAGAGCACTGAACAGAAAGAAAACACTGGAGATCTTCAGAGGGTCTCCTTTGAATATTTAGTGATTACTAATCAGCACATTTGTGTGAGACAACTTCCAGACCTTGATTTTCTAGCCTCTAGAACTAAGAAGGAGATATTCTGTTGTTTTAATCCACTCAGTTTGTGGCAGCCCTTGGAAGCTAATAGAGATTGGATTAGATAGTGTTCTGTAGATTAGGCAATTCAGAAGAAAAAGTCAGTGAACTTGAAAGCATAGCAACAGAAATCATCCAAAATTAAACACACAAGAAAAGAGTTTATAAATGAAGAGAAAAGAATTAGTAATCTGTGGGACAACTTCACATGGCACAATATATGTGTAAGTGGAGTCTCTGAAAGCACAAGAGTAGGACAGAAAAAATATTTTAAGAATATGGCTGAAAATTGCATACCTTTGATGAAAATTATAAACTCACTGAACCAAGAATTCATCAAACAACAACAAAAGTATGAAGAAAATTACACAAAGGCACAACTAAATTAAATTCCTCAAAACCAAAATTAGAGCAAAAATTAAAACATGTTATGTACAGAAATCAAAGATAAAGATGAGAGCAGATTTCTTTTCAGAGATGATGCAAATGGAAGAGATTTGAGCAACAAGTTTATAGTACTAAAGGGAAAAAACATTTTTCACACAGTGAAGGCTACATAAAAATGTTTTCAGATGTATGGAAGTTGAAATAATTCATAAGGAATATTAAAAGAATCACTTCAAGCAGAAATAAAATTATGTCAAATAGAAATCTGGATCTACATAAAGGCATGAAAAGTACCAGAAATAATAACTATATGGGTAAATGTATATGCTTTAAAACTATTATATAATCTTTTAAGAATTCTGTTGGTTATTTAAGCAAAAGTACTGTATTCTGAGATTAATGATGTGTAAAAGTAAAATATATGAAACCAACAGTATAAAGGCTAAGAGGGGAGAGATTAAAGTATACTATTGCATAGCATTTTGTCTGTATTTCATTGCATGCACTACTTTCTCTAATGTGTTTTAGAAATTTGAGTATAAGTTCTATCCTCCCTTCAAAACTATGTGTAGAGCCATTTTGAAAACCAACTCAGGAGCCAAGGGCCAGCAGACATCTCCATGTGTCTTCCCATGTGACAGAGAAACCCTGGATGTGATCAGCCTTTCTTGGGTGAAGCTATCCTCTTGTAGATGCCTCAATTTGGACATTTTCATGAGCTTAGAACTGTAAATTTGTAACCTAATAAACCTCTTTGTAAAAGCCAAAAACTAACCCAACTATATGTAGCTTGAGGACAAGAACTGTGTGTACTTTATAGAATCTGTCTTACTGTTTTGTACATTGTTGGTGCTTGAAAAGTGCATATTTAATAAATAAAATTTGTTGAGAAAAAAGTATGCAATAATGTAAAGGAAGAAGTAAAATTATCTCTATTTGTAGACAACATGATCTTTTTTCTTTTTTCTTTTTTTCATGGGCAGGCACTGGGAATAGAAACCAGGTCTCTGGCCTGGCAGATGAGAACTCTGCCACTGAGCCACCATTGCCCATCCAATGTGATCTTATATACAGAAAATCCAAAGGAATCCACCAGAAAATTATTAGAGCTATTAACCAAGGTCAACAAAGTGGCAGTGTATGAGATAAACATGCAGAAATCAATTGTGTTCCTATTCTAGAGATAGCAATCCAAAGAGGAAATTAAGAAAATAACTCCATTTACAATAAAATATGAAAGAAAAAAATCTGTAAATAAATTTATCCAAGTGTGTAAAAGACTAGTGAACACTGGACACCACAAAATGCTGTGGAGGTAAATAATATAAGACCCAAATAAATGGCAAGATATCCCTTGTTTAGGAGACAGAGGAGGTGATGTTATTAAAATGTCAATATTACCCAAAGTAATATTGATTCAATGTAATCTGTATCAAAATTCCAGCAATCTTTTTGCAAAAAATAGAAAATCAACCCTCAATTTCATATAGAAGAGCAGGGGACATGAATGGCCAGAGTAATTTTGAAGAAAAACTATCAAAATTGGAGATCTCAAATTTCCCAATTTCAAATTATATTACAAACCTGCAGTGATGTACCCTATTCAAAAGTTAATACCCACAATTGGGTGAATCACATTCCTTTGGGGATAATCTAATCAAGCTCCCAACATACAGTGCTGAATAGGCCTTAAATGAAATGGCTGCCTCCACAAAATTGGATTAGGATTAAGGCATGGCTTTCCTGGGGTACATAAATTTCTGCAGGTACATGCTCCTGTGTTCCTTCCAATTTCTCCCTATGGAAATGGGAATATGTATCATTAACTGTCCCTCTTTTGTATATTGGCAGCAGATAACTTGTTGTGAGTTTTTACAGGTCCAGAGCCAGAGGAGGTTTTGCCTTAGAGCAGACCATGCCTGTAACAGACTTTGATGAGATCTCGTACTGGCTTTAAATTTGTATTGTTACTGAAATGGTTTAAGGATTTCTGATATTGTGATGGAGTGAATGTATTTTGTATATGAGAAAAGCATGTTCTTTTAGGGTCCAGAAGGTGGTATATGCTGGTTTGAAAGGATTTATGTACTCCCAGAAAACCACACTTTAATCCTAATCCAATCTTGTGGAGGCAACCATTCCATTTAAACCTTATTCAATGCCATATGTTGGAAACTTGAGTAGATTATCTCTGCAGAGATGTGACTCACCCAATTGTGGGTATTGACTTTTGAATAGAAGGAGATGTGATTCCACCCATTCCAGGTAATTCTTGATTAGTTTAATGGAATCCTTAATATAAGGAAGCATTTTGGAGAAATCTTCAGAATGAGGGGAGAGTAACAGAGCAAAGTCACAAGAACCATGAGAGCCCACACAGCCAAAGACCTTTGTAGATGAAGAAGGAAAATGCCCCTGGGAGACCTTCAAGAAACAAGAAGCCTGGAGAGAAAGCTAGCAGACATCACCATGTTCACCTTGGGCCTTTCCAGTTGAGAGAGAAACCCTTAACTTCATCGGCTTTTCTTGAATGAAGGCAACTTCTTGTTGGTACCTTAATTCAGACATTTTTATAGACTTATTTTTTAATAAGTCTTTTTTTATTTTTATTTTAATGTTATTTTTAAATAACATTTTCATAGCTTTAGAATTGCAAATTTGCAATTTATTTATTTCTCCTTTTTAAAAAGCCATTCATTCCATTTTTGGTATATTGCATTCCAGCAGCTAACAAGCTAGAACAGACCCCTATCTCACACCATATGTAAAATCAATTTAAAATGGATGAAGGACCTAAACATAAGAGCACAAAATTACAAATCTTAGAAGGCACATTAGGAACAAATACTCATGAACAGGTAACTAGCAATGAATATTTAAATGATAGCAAAAACATGAGCAACAAAGGAAACAATAGATAAATTTGACCTCATCAAAATTAAAAACCTTTGACTCTGTATTTTATGCATAATTGTCTGTAAACTGACAATATCTCTAAAATGAAGGGAAAAAAACCTTTGTGAATGGCTACCACCATATTTTGTCAGGCAACCCTCACTGAGGTCTCAGCCTGGGCCCTGCAACTGCAATGGACCCACGTTCAAAACATGGCAACATTGTAAGATATTACCAGCTAACTAAAGTCAATCAAAAACACCAAAAAAATTACTAAGTCTATGGAAATAGTAGCAGCAGCAAAATATGGTTGAGCTGAAAGAGAGATGAAACCAGCTCGAGTATATGGTGTAGGATCTTTGGGTCTGTATGAACGAGCTGATATTATGGGGCCTGAAGACAAGAGGAAACGCCTCGTCATTGGTGTATCCTTGGAAAGAGGACTTCATGATGCTAACATTCCTCAGTTGCTAAACAGATGAAAAGTGAGGTAGCTACATCACAGCAGCCAGAAAAGACATTATACTTGTTGGAATTGATGATAAGATCTGGGGCATACTTTATAGCACTCACTTTGACCAGTTTCTAGTGACATTTAAAGGAGTGGGAAGGAAACTCCTATATTTGGAGATGCATGAGTCCTTGCCCTTGAATTATTAAATTCTGGATATGAATTTGAAGGATCTATCATCCTTAATAAATTCAGATCTGTCGTCTACCATAAAACAGAAGAAAACCCCATTTTCCTTTAACACCATTTCAACTGCTGAGAGCCTAAGTATCTATGATGATAGTGATGCTGACATGATACAAAATTACCAAGAATGCAATCTGGCAAACATCATCTATTACTCTCTAAAGGAGTCCACCACTAGTGAGCAAAGTGCATGGATGATGGCCATGGACAATGCTAGCAAGAATGCTTCTGGGATGATAGACAAATTCACCTTGACATTCAATTGCACACACCAAGCTGTCATCACAACTGAGTTGATTGAAATCATCCCTGGCACAGCAGCTCTGGATTAATGAAAATCAAGTTTCATTCTCAGGTAAGAGGTAAAGAAGAGCAATTAAGCCAGCTGATTTTGTTGTGCTTACTGCTTCCCTTGTCAGAAGAAACTGCTTGTTCATTGTTTAAAATTACCAAAGACAGCAAGATATTTGTAAATCATCTTACAATAAATAAGTTACAATTAAAAACCTTTGTGCATCCAAGAAATTATAACAAAGTGAAAAGACGACCTGCAGAATGGAACTAAACATATAGTTGCATAAATATATTAGATAAGGGCTTAATATCCATTATAAACAAAAGCTTTTACAATGCAGCAGCAGAGGAAGATAATCCAGTTTAAAAAATTGACAAGTGACTTGAATAGACATTTTTCCAAAGATATACAAATGTACAAAAAGCATATGAAAATGTGTTCAATATCATTAGCTTTAAAGACATACAATTGAAAACCCATGTACATGTCTTTTTATTAATGCAATTTTCTTCATACACATTTATATTCACACACCATGTAGTCATTAAATGTGTAAAATCAATAGTCCACAGTATCATCATATAGCTGTGTATTCATTATCACAATCAACATTTTTTCTATTTTTTGTGAAAAATAATATATATACAAAAAAACAATAAATTTCATAGCACACCACAACAATTATTTGTAGAACAGATTTCAGTCTTTGGTATGGGTTACAATTCCACAATTTTAGGTTTTTGCTACTAGCTGCTTCAAGAAACCAAAGACTGAAAGAAACGTTAACATAATGATTCAGCAATTATATTTATTAGTTAAACTATGCCTTCTCTGTATAACTCCACCATGTCCTTTGATCTTTCTTCCACTCTTTTATGTTGGAAGGGGCTGTTGATAATATGAGGGGTTGAACTAGTTAATTTCCTGGAGAGGCTGGAACTTCAGCATTTCAGGACTTATCTGGCCTAGGAACCCAGATTAAGGACCAGCCATCTGACAGAAGTGTTTTGGACCAATCGGCCCTCCCTGAATTAAAGTATCCTTCCCTGGATGCCTAAATTTGGACACTTACATTTTCTTAGAACTATAAACTTGTAACATATTAAATTCTACTTCTTAAAACCTGTTCCAATTCTGATATACTACATTCTGTCAGCTTTAAAACTAACACAGAAGTCAATGAAGCAATTATATCACTTAGTTTTCAAAATGAAGTTACATACGAATTTCAAAGAGCACAAGGTGAGTGTTCTGTGAAAATGGTATTTTTAACTCAAAAACTGCATGGAAGCCAAAGAAGCAAGTATTACACTCAGTTTTCATAACTGAGTTACATACCAGTAAAGAGCTCTAAGCAAATGTCCTGTGAAAATGGTGCTTTTTACTAAAAAGTGTGCATGGAAGTCAACAAAGCAACTATTTCACTCCATTTTCAAAACTGAGCTATGCAATAGTTTCTCAGAGCACTAAGTGGATGTTCTCTGAAAATAGTGTTTCAATTCAAATTAAGTGCATGAATGTCAAGGAAGCGAGTATTTCTCTCAGATTTGAAAACTATATTATGTATTCATTTCACAGTGCACCAGGTGAGTGCCCTGTAAAAATGGTGATTTTTGTCTAAAATTTGCTTGGAAGTCAATGAAGCAGCATTTCACTTAGTTTTCAAAACTGATTACTTAGTACTTTCCCAGAGCACTGGGTGAATGTTCTGTGAAACTGGGGTTTTAGTCTCAAATAAGTGCATGGAATTCAATAAAGCAAGAATTTCACTTAGCTTTCAAATCTAAGTTACATACTAGGTTCACAGAGCTATAAGTGAATGTCCTGTGGAATTGGTTATTTAACTCAAATAGTGCATAGAATTCAATGAGGCAAGTATTTCACTCAGTTTTCTAAAACAAATTTCATATTTGTTTCAGACAGCACTAGGTGAGTGTTCTGTGAAAGGGGTGTTTTTGACTCAAAAAATTGAATGAATGTGAATGAAGCAAATGTTTCACTCAGTATTCAAAACTGTGTTACATGCTAGTTTTACAGAGCACTAGATATATGTTCTCTGAAAATGGTGGTTTTGAATCAATTTAAGTGCATGGATGTCAAGGAAGCAAGTATTTCTCTTAGTTTTCAAAAATGAGTTATGTACTAGTTTCACACTATACTAGGTGGGTGTTCTGTGAAAATGGTGTTTTGGACTCAAGGAATTGCTTGGGAGTCAAGGAAAAGGCAATTATTTCTGTTTTCATTTAGAGTTACTAGTTTCACAGAGCAGTAGGTAAGTGTTCTGTGAGGATGGTATTTCTGACTCAAATAAGTTCATGGAAGTCAATGAAGCAAGTATTAAACAAAGTTTAGAAAATGGAGTTACATACCATTTTCACAAGCACTAAGTGAGTGTTCTGTGAAAATGTTTCCTTTTTACTCAAATCAGTGCATTGAAGTCAATGAAGCAAGTTTTGCACTCAGTTTTCAAATAGGGTATATACTAACATTGCAGAGCACTAGGTTAGTGTTTGGTCAAAATGGTGTTTTAAATTCAAAGAAGCGCATGAAAGTCAATGAAGCAAGTATTTTAATCAATTTTCAACCCAGAGTTACATACTATTTTCACAGAGCTTTGGGTATATGTTCTGGGAAAATGTTGTTTTGACTGAAAAAAGTGCATGGAAGTCAATGAAACAAGTATTTCTCTCAGTTTTTTAAACGGAGTTACATGCTAGATTTTTCTAGCTCCAGGTGTATGTTCTCTGAAAATAGTGTTTCAGCTTACCTAAGTACATGAATGTCAATGAAGCAAATATTTCTCTCGGTTTTCAAAACTGATTAACATTCTGGTTTCACAGCACACTCAAGGAATTACATGGAAATCAATGAAGCAATTAGTTCTCTCTGTTTTCATTCAGAATTACTAGTTTCACAGAACAGTAGGTGGGTGTTCTATGAAAATGCCGTTTTGACTCTAATGAGTGCATGGAAGTCAATGAAGCAAGTATTACAAGAAGTTTAAAAAACAGAGTTAATACCATTTTCACAAGCAGCAGGTGAGTATTCTGTGAAAATGTCTCTTGTCCCTCAAATCAGTGCATTGAAGTCAATTAAGCAAGAATTTCACTCACTTTTCAAACCAAGGCATGTATTAATTTTGCAAAACACTAGTTACTATTTGGTCAAATGGTATTTTAGACTCAAAAAAGTGCATGGAAGTCAATGAAGCAAGTATTTCAATCAGTTTTTAAAACAGAATAACATGCCAGTTTCACAGATCACAAGAAGAGTGCTTCAATTAATGAAGCAAGTATTTTAGTCAATTTTCAAATCAGAGTCGCATACTAGTTTCACAGAGTCCTGGGTGTATGGTCTGTGAAAATATTGTTTTGACTGAAAGGAAGTGCATGGAAGTCATTGAAACAAATGTTTCACTCAGTTTTCTAAATGGAATTACATATAAGATTTGCTGAGCTCTACATGAATTTTTTGACTCATATAAGTGCATGGAATTCAATGAAAAAGTATTTCATTCAATTCCAATACTGAGTTACATACTAGTGTCACAGAGCTCTAGGTGTTGTTCCCTGAAAATGGTGTTTTAATTGAAATTAAGTGCATGGATGTCCAATGAAGCAAATATTTCACTCAGTTTTAAAAACTGAATTATGTACTAGTTTTGGAGAGTACTAGGTTAGTGTTTTCTGAAAATCGTGTTTTGACTCCAAGAAGTGAATGGAATTCAATGAAGCAAATCTTTCACTCTGTTTTTAAATGGGAGTTACATAAGGTTTCCCAGAGTGCTAGGTTAGTGTTCAGAAATTTTTTTTTTTACTGAAAGAAACACATGGAATAAATGAAGCAAGTATTTTACTCAGTTTTCAAGATGGAGTTATATATTAGTTTGATAGAGCACTCTGTGACTGTTTTGTGAGATGGTATTTTTGACACAAAGACATGCATGGCAGTCAATGAAGCAAGTATTTTACTTACTTTTCATAATGGATGCTAACTAATTTCACAGAACACAAGGGGAGTATTCTGTGAAAATGGTATTTTTTACTCAAATAAGTGCATGGACATGTAAGAAGCAAGTGTTTAACCCAGTTTACAAAACTGAATAAAATACAAGTCTTAAAGAGCACTAGGCAAGTGTTTTCTGAAAATGGAGTTTGACTGAAATAAGTGTTGGAAGGCAAGGAAGAAAGTAGTTACCCAGTTTTGAAAACAGAGTTACATACTTGTTTCACATAGTAGTCATCTTATGTTCTGTGAAAATGGTATTTGGACCTAAAAGAATTTCATGGAAGACAATGAAATAAGTATTTCGCTCAATTTTTAAATCTTAGTTGCATATCATTTTCACAAAGACTAGGAGAATGTTCTGTAAAAATGTCTTTGACTCAAATAGGTGCATGGAAATCAATGAGGCAAGTATGCCCAGTGAAAGTAGTACTAATTTAGCAAAACACTAATTGTATGTACTCTAAAAATGGTGTTTTGATTCAAAAGAAAAGCATAGATGCCAATGAAACAGGTATTTCATTCAATTTTCAAAACGGAGTTTTCAAATTGGTACATACTAAGTTCAAAGAGCACTAGATGAGTATTCTGTGAAAATGGAGATTTTGAGTCAAACAAGTGCATGGAAGACAATAAAGCAAGTATTTCTCTTGGTTTTCAAAACTGAGTTACATGAGTTGCAAGGGTAGTTCAGTGGCAGAATCCTTGTCTGCCATGCAAGAGACCTGGGTTTGATTACCAGCCTGTGCACGTCCCAAAAACAAAGAATAAAACAAAGGAAAAAACAAACAACAAAAATTCAACAAATTACTCACATGGAAAAAGAATGATATGTGACCTCACCATACAGCATGCCAAAAACAAACAAAAAAACACTGAGTTACATTCTAGATTCACAGAGCACCTGATGAGTGTTCTTAAAGTGCTGTTTTTGATTCAAAGAAGTGCATGGAAACCAAGTAAGCAAATAGTTCATGCAGTTTTCAAAACTGAATTACATATTAGCTTTGCACAGCATTAGATCAGCATTCTGTGAAAAAGGTGTTTTTGACTCAAAGAAGTGGATGGAATTCAATGAAGCAATAATTTCACTCAGTTTAGAAAATGGTGTTATATTTTAGTTTAACAGAGTACTAGGTGACTGTTCTGTGAAAATGGTGTTTTTACGCAAAGAATTGCATGGATGTCAATTATGTAGGTATTTCACTCAACTTTGAAAATTATGTGACATACTATTTTCACAGAGAACTATGTGAGTCATATGTGAAAATGGTGTTTTTGACTGAAGTAAATTCTTGGAAGTCTATGAAGCCAGTATCACAATCAGTTTTCAAATTGGAATTACATACTAGTTTGCACAGCAGCAGGTCAGTTTTCTGTGAAAACAGTGTTTTTGACTCAAAGTAGAGGATGGAATTCAATGAAGCAATTATTTCATATTGTTTTCAAATCGGAGTTACATAGTAGTTTTGCGAAGCACTAGACGAGTGTTATGTGAAAATGGTGTTTTTGATGAAGAAGTGCACAGAAGTCAATGAACCAAGTATTTCACTCAGATTTCAAAACAGAGTTGCATATTTTCACAATACACTAGGTGAGTTGTATGAGAAAATGATGTTTTGACTCAAATGCATGGAAGTCAAAGAAGCACGAATTTCACTCAGTTTTCTAAATGGAGTTACATACCATTTTCTTTGAGCACTAGGTGTCTGCTCTGAGAATATGGTATTTTTTTACCCAAATAAGTGCATGGAACAGAATGAAGTAAGTATTTCACTATGTGTTCAAAAGTGACTACACACTCAATTTTCAAAACTGAATAACATACTAGTTTTTACATCACTGGGTGAGTGTCTCAGATAATGGTGATATGGATTCAAATAAGTCCATGGAAGTCAGTGAAGGAATTATTTCACTCAAGATGAAATAATTTCAAGATGAAATTACATACTTTTTCCAGAGCACTAGATGAATATTTTGTTAAAATGTGGTTTTTGGCTCAAATCACTGCATGGAAGTCAAAGAATCGAGTATTTCCTCAGCTTTCAAAATGGAGTTACATATTGGTTTATGAGAGAACTTTAAGTGAGTGTTCTGTGAAAATGGGTTTTTTATTCAATGTACTGTATTAGAGTCAGCAAAACATGTATTTCACTCAGTTTTCAAAGTTGAGTTACATACAAGTTTCACAGAGGTCTAGGTGAGTGTTCTGAGAAAATGAAAGAACTGTATTAGAAGTCCATGAAGCAGGAATTTCACTTAGTTTTTAAAACTGAGTTATGGAGAACACTAGGTGTATGTTCTCTAAAAATGAAGCTTCGATTCAAAAGAAGTGCATGGATATCAAAGAGCAAGTACTTCTCTCCGTTTTCAAAACTGAGTTACTTACTAGTTTCATAGTGCAATAAGTGAGTCTATTGTAAAAATGGAGTTTTTGATAGAAAGAAATGCATAGAATAAATGAAGCAAGTGTCACACCAAGTTTGGAAAATGGCATTACATGACTTTTTTGTAGGTCGCGAGGTAAGTGCTCAGTGAAAATTGTATCTTTAGCTCAAATCAGTTCATGGAAGCAAATGAAAGAAGTATTTCATTCAGTTTTCAAAAAGGAATTACATACTAGTTTTGCAGAGCATCAGTGAGTGTACTTTGAAGTTGTGTTTTTGACTCAAAAAAGTACATGGAAGTCAATGAAGCAACTATTACACTCAATTTTCAAAACAGGGTTACATACTGGTTTTAGAGAGTCTAGGCAAGTGTTCTGTGAAAATGGGGTTTTGACTCAAAGTAATGTATTAGAATTCAATGAAGCAAGTATTCCACTCAGTTTCAAAAGTGAATTATGGATAGGGCAAGATGGTAGCTTAGTGAGGTCTGGAATTCAGTTCATCTTCCAGAGCAGCTAGTAAATACCAAGGAACAGTACAGAATAACTGCTGGGGCTTCATCAGTGACTGGACACACAGCGTACACCAGTCTGGACAAGCTTGACCAACTGAGACCCCAAAGAGAATGTAAGTCCCCCAAGCCAAGGAGGCTGGCACCCCTCCCCCACGGGAATGGAAACCTGGTTCTCCGAGGGCAAAAGAGACAAACTTTACTGGCACCAATGGCTAAGCTCAACGAAGGCCCACTTGTGGAATTAATTAACAAATTCTGACTGCTGAAAAAAGGCCTCCAGCACAGAGAAACCTGGAATAAATGTTAAAGGTTCTAGAAGATTTTGCCACAGCAGAGAGAGGGTGGGGTTGATAGGGGGAAAAATGAGGCTTTTTGCGTCAGACAGCACAAAATACTGCAAAAGGGCTGGACTCAGGGTTCTGGGAAGATGGCAGAATAGGATAGATTGAGTTCACCCCTGCTCCAAGGAACAGCTACAGAAGGGATGTGAAGATGACTGAGATAGCAATTCCAGGGTGCAAGTGACCTGGGAGGGCCTTCTACACCACATAAGGGGCCCTGGTTACAAAAGCTGAAGAACTGTGGCACAGAGAACCAGAGACTGTCCAGCTAGTGCCTACAGCTTAATGCACCCCTTCCCAAATAGAAGCCTGGAGCCTGCAGGAATGCACAGATGGGGAGACCAGGATTCGGAACACTCTACCATGCTGCCCCCTGCTCCTGTGCTACAAGGTCTGCCTGAGATGCACCACTTATCCACAGCCCCTGCACCACACCTCTACAATCCCGTGACCAGCATCCCATGCTCACAGGCCCAACATGGCATCCCCAACCTGTGCCTCTACCTGTACTGCAATGCATCACCACACTGTTGTGCCCCACTTTTCACCCTGCATCCTGCTCCACATCCATCCACAAATAAAATCTTTAGACTACTGAAAGAAAACCAACGTACAAACAAAATAATCAAAATATTTACATGCCATGAAGACAACAGAAGACTACTAAAAATATCAAGATTCAGAGAGAGATAGCCCAGCCTGATGATCAAATTGAAACACTGGAGGAAACACAGACTTTGGAAAGACTAATAAAATATATTCATATAATTCTACTAAATAAAATAAATGGGATGTCTAATGATAAAGGAGCTCAAGAAGACACTAGAAGAGTATAAAGAGAAAGTTGAATGAATAAATAGAAAAATAGCAGATATCACAGAGATTAAAGATGCTGTAGACCAGATAAAAAAATATTCTAGAGAAACACAGCAGCAGATTTGAAGAGGCAGAAGAAGCAATAAGTGAACTAGATGACAGGATAACTGATTTTGAGCACTCAAACAGCAAATGGCAAAAAAAACAGGGAAAAATTTGAATTGGATCTCAGGGAAATGATGGACAAAACAAAGCACAGAAACATAAGAATCATTGGTGACCCAGAAGGAGAAGAGAAGAGTAAAGTGCTAGGAAAATTAGTTGAGGTTATAAGGGGGGAAAACTTCCCAACCCTTATAAATGACATAAATATGCAAATCAAAGAAGCCCAACGAATTCCAAATAGAACAAATCCAAAATGGCCTTCCCCAAGACACATACTAATCAGTCTGTCAAATGTTGAAGAGAAGCAGAAAATCTTGAAAGCAGGAGAAAAACAATCTAATACACACAAGGGAAACCACATAAGACAATTCAGAGTACTTAAGTGGCACTATGGAAACAAGAAGGCAGTGGTATGATATATTTAAGAACCTGAAAGAGAAAGACTCCAAGCCAAAAATTCGGTACGCAGTCAAATTTTCCTTCAAAACTGAGGAAGAGGTTAAAATTTTTACAGACAAACAAATCCTGAAAGAATTTGTCAACAAGAGACTGACCCTACAAAAAATACTAAAGGGAGATCAGCAAGTTAAAAAAAAAAAAAAAAAGAGAAACAGCAGAGGAAGATCTGGAGGAGAGTGCAGAATTGAAGAGTCCCAGTAAGGGTAACTTATAGAATAAAAAGAGATAGAAAGAAAAGAATATATACAGCTGACAAACAAAATACAAAGGATAAAATAGAGAATTTAAGAAAGACTTCCAGCCAAGAATTTTGGACTCAGCCAAATTGTCCTTCAAAACTGAGGGAGAGAATAAAGTTTTCACAGACAAAGAAATCCTGAAAAGATTTGTCAACAAGAGACTGCTGCTAAAAGAAGTTCTGTTGGCTGAAAAAAAAGACAGGAGAGGGAGATCTGGAGGAGGGCACAGAAGTGAAGAGCACAAGTAAGGGTAATTTAAAGAATAAAAAGAGAAATAGGGAAAAGAATATATAGATCTGAAAAATAAAATAAAATAATATGATGTGGATTTAAGAAATACCTTTTCAATAATAACTTTGAATGTTAAAGAACTAAATTTACCAATTAAAAGATACAAATTGGCAGAACAGATTAAGAAGCATAATCCAGCTATATCATGCTTACAAGAGACTCATCTTAGACACAAGGATACAAATAGATTGAAAGCGAAAGGAAGGAAAAATTTTTTCCATGCAAGTTGTAACCAAAAGAAAGCAGGAGTAGCTATACTAATATCAGTCAAAATAGACTTTAAATGTAAAGATATCATAAGAGACAAAGAAGGACACTATATGCTAAATAAAGGTTCAATTCTCCAAGAAGATATAGCAATCATAAATATTTATGCACCCAATCAAGGAGCTCCGAAGTACATGGGACAGACATTGACAAAACTGAAGTGAGTAATAAATGTTTCAACAATAATAGATGGAGACTTCAATACACTATTCTCCTCTATAGATAGAACAACTAGACAGAAGATCAACAAGGAAATAGAGAAGTTAAATAACTTGGTAAATGAATTACACCTAACAGACATATAATGGTCATTGCACCCCCAAAGCACAAGGATATATATTCTTCTCTAGTGCTCATGGAACATTCTCCAGGATAGATCATATGCTGGGGCACAAAACAAGTCTTTATAAATTTAAAAACATTGAAATTTTTCAAATCCCTTTCTCTGATCACAATGGAATGAAGCTGGATCACAATAACTACCAAAGAATGAGAATATTCACAAATATATGGAGATTAAATAACACATTCTTAAACAATCAGTGTGTCAAAGAAGAAATTGCTAGAGAAATCAGTAGCTATTTGGAGATGAATGAAAATGAAAATACAACTTATTATAACTTATGGGATGTGACAGAAGCTGTGCTGAGAGGGAAATGTATTGTCCTAAAAGCCTATATTAAAAAGCAAGAGGGTGGGCCATGGTGCCTCAGTGGCAGAGTTCTTGCTTACCATGCCAGAGACCCAGGTTCATTTCCCAATGCCTACCTGTGCAAAAAAAAAAAAAAGACCAAAAATTGAGGACTTAACAGGACACCTAGTGGAATTTGAGGAAGAACAGCAAACTAACCCTAAAGCAGATAGAAGAAGAGAAATAACAAAGATTAAAGAAGAGATAAATGAATGGGAGAACAAAAGAACACTAGAAAGAAACAATAAGCCAAAAGTTGATTCTTTGAGAAAGCCAATGAAATTGCTGGGCCACTAGCAAGACTGACAAAGAAAAAAAGAGAGAAGATGTAAATAAACAAAATCAGACTTCAGTGTCTGTACCACAGACTCTGAAGAAATAAAAGAAATCATAAGAGAGTACTATGCACAACTACATGCCAACAAACTAGATGACTTATATGAAAATAGGCAAATTCCTGGAAACACACAAACAAGCTACACTGACTCTGGAAGAACTAGAAGATCTCAACAAACCAATCACAAGTAAAGAGATTCAATCTGTCATCAAAAATCTTCCTAAAAAGAAAAGTTCAGGGCCAGATGACTTCACAGGGGAATTTTATCAAACATTCCAAAAAGAACTAACACCATTCCTGCTCAAACTTTTCCAAAATTGAGGAAAAAGGAACTCTACCTAACTCATTTTATGAAGCTAACATCATTTCAACACCCAAACCAGTTAAAGATGCTATAAGAAAGGAAAACTACAGGCCAATCTCCCTAATGAACATAGATGCAAAATTTCACAATAAAATATTAGCAAATCGAATCCAAGAACACGTTAAAAGAATTATACACCCTGACCAAGTGGGGTTTATACCAGGAAGGCAAGGATGGTTCAACACAAGAAAATCGATTAATGTAATACAGCACATTAACAAATCAAAGGGAAAAGATCACATGATCAGCTTGATTAATGCTGAAAAAGCATTTGCCAAAATTCAGCATCCTTTTCTGATAAAAACTCTCCAAAAGATAGGAATCAAGGGTAACTACCTCAATATGATAAAGGGAATATATGAAAAACTGATAGCCAGCATCATACTCAATGGAGAGAGACTGAAATCTTTCCCCCTAAGATCAGGAACAAGACAAGGATGCCCACTATCACCACTATTATTCAACATTGTGCTAGAAGTTCTAGCTAGAGCAATCAGACAGGACAAAGAAATAAAAGGCATCCAAATTGGGAAGGAAGAAGCAAAACTTTCATTGTTTGCAGATGACATGATACTATATTTGGAAGATCCTGAGAAACAGCAAAATTACTTGAGCTATTAACAAGTTCAGCAAGGTGGCAGGATATAAAGTGATGTGCAAAAGTCAGTAATATTTCTATACACAAGCAATGACCTAGCTGAGGAGTCAGTTAAGGAAAAATTCCATTAAAAATAGCAACTAAAAGAATTAAGTACTTAGGAATGAACTTAACTAGGGACGTAAAGGACTTATAACCAGAAAACTACATAACATTGCTAAAATAAATCAAAGAAGACCTAAATAAGTCAAAAGATATTTCCTGCTTATGGATAAGAAGGCTAAATATAGTTAAGATGACAATTCTCCCCAAATTGATCTACAGATTCAACTCAGCACCAATTAAAATTCCAACAACCTACTTTGAAGACTTGGAAAGTTTAATTACCAAATTCATCTGGATGGGAAAGAGACACTGAATAGCTAAAAGCATCCTTAAAAAGGAGAACAAAGTGGGAAGATGAACACTCCCTAACTTTAAAACCTTTTATAAAGCCACAGTGGTCAAAACAGCATGGCACAGGCACTAAGACAGAAGCATTGACTAATGGAATCAAATTGAGAGTGCAGAAACAGACCACAAAATCTATGGTCAACTGATTTTTTAAAGATCCCCAAATCCTCTGAACTGGGACAAAATTGTCTTTTCAATAATTGGGCATGGAAAAATTGGCTATCAATAGCCAAAAAAAAAAATGAAAGAGGACCCCTTATACCCTACAGCAAAATTAACTCGCAGTGGATCAAAGACCTAAATATAAGAACTAGCATCATAAAGCCTCCAGAAAAAAATTTAGGGAAACATCTTCAAGACCTAGTAATAGGAGGTAGCTTTTAACTTTAAACCCAAAGCACAAGCAACAAAAGAAAAAGTAGATAAATGGGAACTCCTCAAAATCAAATGGTTCTGCACCTCAAAAGACTTTGTCAAAAAGGTGAAGAGGCAGCCAATTCAATGGGAGAAAATATTTGGAAATCACATATCAGACATAGGTTTGATTTCCTGTATATACAAAGAAATCATACAACTCAACAACAGAAGAACAACAACCCAATTATAAAATGGGCTAAAGATATGAATAGACATTTTTCTGAATAGCAAATGCACATGGCTCAAAAGCACATGAAGAGGCCTCTGCACATGTGTTGGCTCCTTTGGCTGCTGCCCTGGCTCCTCCATGCACTCTCCTCAGAGCTTCTCACTGCATGGTAAAGCCTGGTGCCACCACTGCTGCCCGCTTTGCTGCTGTCCTGTGACGACCACTGCTACCCCTGACCTGCAGCTGCCACCTGTTTCACCGCCGCCTCGGGACCGGTTGCATGATTAGATCATAATCTTCAATGAGCAAATATATTCCTTTCTGTGGTGTTCTTGGTCACACATTTATGGAGTTTCTGAAGGGCAGTGGAGATTACCACCAGACACACCACGACCTCTACAAAGACAAGTGAACCGTAGAAACTCATTACTACGCCACCAAGAACCCATGTGGTTAACCTGGACACAGATGTGTTGAATTGAAATCTGCAGAGCATTTTACAAGAGTTCTAATCTGGATGGGGTAAACCTCAGTGCACTACTTTATATTGTCTCAGTATTACTGGATTGAAGAATCACTGCTTCTTGTAAGGAGGTTCATTTCATTTCCCATTACTTCCAACTTCATACTCAAAGCACTGAAAATTTTGAGTGGAGTATATTGAAGTAGATTTCAGCTTCTTTACATTGTTTCTGTATTCAATTTTTTTAATTCTTTCATAGCCCTATTGAGTGCTTTTAAACTAAATTGACATGGTTTGGATGAACTGCCCAGCTCCTGTGGAAGTCACATACAAGAACATGAGATTTCTTATTGCACACAATCCAACCAATGCAACCTTTAGCAAATTTGTAGAGGAACTTAAGTATGGAGTTAGCACAATAGTGAGAGTATGTGAAGCAACTTATGACACTGCTCTTGTAGAGAAAGAAGGCATCCATAATCTTTTTTTTTTTAATTTGCATATGGGCAGGAGGCACCAGGGATCGAACTCCAGACCTCCAGCACGGCAGGTCGGAGCTCTGCCTGCTGAGCCACGGCAGCCGCCCGGCATCCATAATCTTGATTGGCCTTTTGAAGATGGTGCACCACTATTCAACTGGATTGGTGATGATAGGTTAAGTCTTGGAAAAATTAAGTTTCATGAAGAACCTGTTGGCTGCATTTCTGTTCATTGTGTTGAAGGTCTTGGGAGAGCTCCAGTGCTTGTTGCCCTAGCATTTATTGAATGGTGGAATGAAATATGAAGATGTGGCACAATTTATAAGATAAAAGCAGCATGGAACTTTTAACAGCAAGCAATTTTGTACTTGGAGAAGTATCATCCTAAGATGTGGCTGTGCTTCAAAGATTCCAAAGGTCACAGAAACGTCTGTTGCATTCAGTAAAACTGGGGTGCCTGATGCTATTGCCTAGAAGTGGAACTTGGGAGAAGAAGGACCTAATTTGTCATACATATTAGCCAACATGTTGGTGAATAAGTCCACTGAAGCTTCCATAGGAGTATTGAAAAGCAGTTTTACCATGCTACAAGTTTGACAGAATTGCAGCCTCTATGTTTGGGTTACAATCAGACTGTTTAGACATTTAGCAAAAGATTTCTTGCTGGTCAGCTTTTAAAATGGGCTTTTCATTTGTAACAATTGACCTTTCCTGAAATCATGCAGTATTGAGTTATAAGTCCTCTTTTAAATCTCTTCTCATGCCAGAATCTTATCAATATATAAGAAATTTAGAGAGATTAGGTGCCAAAATACTCAGCACAATACTTGTGTATTTTTTGTATCCTACAAATCATACAAATCAATCACTGTATCATGCAGAATGTAAAATCCCAGGAACTATGACACTCTAGACTTTATGTGGTTTATTCCTTCAGTCATTTCAAACATTGAAAGTAGGCCTATATGGTTATTAGCCTGTTCATTTTAAATTTACATCTCCCACATTCTTACATCAGGTTTGCACAGCCATTGAATTTTGTTAGATTTTTACCAAATCTTACAGTGATTATTTAATGTCTATAACTCATTTTCTGATGTTAGAGAAAACCTCCATTTTGAAAATTGACATTGCACAGAAGCACATGCCTTTAATGTCTCCAAACATAATGGTCTTACAGTTAATTTAATCTTTGCACTTTGGGAGGTGACTTAGATGGGAAGGCCTGGCAAATAAATGGGAGGGGGCTATTAAATGTTTTTAGTAAAATTTTGTCTTGTGCAGGACATATAGAATATGCTCTTGAATTTGGTAAATATTTTTTTGAAGGTAGAGATGCTTTGTTAGGATACCTACAATAATTCATAATCAAAATTTCTGAAATTCTTATAATTTTTCTACATCTATTGGAAGTTGTTAATTAAATATTTTTGTTTGAAGTGTGATTTTTTTCTATTTTTCCTCAACATCTCTTGCAAAAAAAAGAAGTAGGTTTCTGCTGATTCAGCAGACAGCTAATATTTTATATGCCTTTTGAGCTGTGTAACTTAATATTTGGATACTTGATAATTTGTTTCATTATGTAATGGATAAATGGTGATGTGTATTAATGTTAGTTCAACCATATATTTCTACTGTCTGAGAGCATGTGGTTATAGTTCTGTGGAAGAAATAATTTATCGGTGTTCGCCAGCTTGTAAAAACTTAGTGCAAAAGCTTAAACATCTAAGTAATTAATGAAATGCAAAAAAAAGCACATGAATAGATGCTCATTTCATTGGCTAAAAGAGAAATGCAGATCAAGACTACAATGAGATCCTACCTCACACCTATAAGAATGGCTGCTATTAAACAAACAGGAAACTATAAATGTCACAGAGGATGTGGAGAAACTGGGACACTTATGCACTGCTGGTGGGAATGTATAGTGGTGCAGCCACTATGGAAGACTGTTTGGTGGTTCCTTAGGAGACTAAATATTGAGTTGCCCAATGACCCAGCAATAGCACTAGTTGGTATATACCCAGAGGAGCTGAAAGCAATAGCACAAACAGACATTTGCACACTGATGTTCATAGCAGCATTATTCACAATTGCCAAAAGATGTAAACAAACCAAATGCCCATCAACAGATGAGTGGATCAATAAAATGTGGTATATACATATAATGGAATATTATGCAACAGTAAGACCAAATGACATCCTGAAGCACATGACAAGATGGATGAGTCTTGAGGACATAATGTGTATTAGAGATACACAAAAGCTAGAGATGGGTGAACCATTAGCTAATGAGTAACCATTAGCTAACTCTGCAAGTGAACTCCAATATAAGGAAATAGATAGGAGTGAAAGTGGTTCTCTAGTGAGTCTATAAGTAATATTACCATATTGAAGATGAACAAGATTGAAAGTGGAAATATAGACCTGGGTGTCCCACTGATTCACACTAGAAATATGAATTAGTTCTTGCAAGAATTACTTCAAAGATATGATTCATATACAAATGGTGTCTAAGTCCAGGGTACTGGAGGAAACTGCTATTGCTTGCTATGGGCTATGTTCAAAAGGAAACCATCAGCACCACCACAGCAAAGGCAGAGGTAAATATTTATATATATATATATGATAAGCCCAGAATAAGAAAGAGGTCCTTTAATCCTTTATAGAGTATTGCAATGCCTGGACACATCCTGGAGTATATTAAGTAGATAATCAAAAAGTATTGGTAAAGTCCCTTGAGGGATAGGAGAAACAATTTAGAGCTATTAAACCTTACCACCAGGGAATCCCTACTACTGTGTCAAACTTTAGAGATGCCCAAATCAGTAGGCCATGCCCTCAGCCATGAGGCTTACTCTTATAAAGCTTATGTAGGTAGTGGAGAAGCTTAGACTATCTATAGGCATGCCTAAGAGTTACTACTGGAGGACCTCTTT
Organism: Myrmecophaga tridactyla; assembly: GCA_004026745.1. Taxonomy (NCBI): domain Eukaryota; kingdom Metazoa; phylum Chordata; class Mammalia; order Pilosa; family Myrmecophagidae; genus Myrmecophaga; species Myrmecophaga tridactyla. The sequence continues at coordinate 24,474 of PVIY010010521.1, forward strand.
TGTTACTCAGATGTGACCTCACTCTCTCTAAGCCCAACTGTGCAAGTGAAATCATTGCCCTCCCCCTATGTGGGACATGACATCCAGGAGTGAAAGTCTCCCTGGCAACGTGGGAGATGACTCGCAGAAATGAATCCAGATCTGGCATCATGGGATCAACAATTCCATCCTGACCAAAAGGGAGAAAAGAAGTGTAATTAATTAAGTATCAGTGGCAGAGAGAGTTCAAATAGAGTTCAGAGGCTACTCTGGAAGTTGCTCTTATGCAAGCTTCAGTTAGCTATTGCTACCTATCATAACCTGCCAAATACCAACTAGGGCCACTCCAACCAATCCTAAAGAACACCTAGGGCAATATATAAGATTCCACAGGGTTCCAGGCACTAGAGAAACTTTCCAGAAACCTACAACCTCCAGATGGGCCCCTGGTCCAGATAAGTCCAGAAACCTAGAGGGCCCGTCCTCTCCAGAACATCGGATAGTTCCCTACCCTATATTAGTGACAGACCCTTCCAATATGAAAAATTTAGAATGGCCATAGCCCAACAACACCCATAAAGAGAGGGATGCAAAGATAAAAGGTGATGGTGGAGTTATACAGTGACGATAGAATTTAACAAATGAATATGAATGCTGAATCATTAAATTGATATCTTTTTTAGTCTCCAGTATCTTAGAGCAACTAGAAGTAAAAACCTAAAATTGTGGAATTGTAACCCATGTCAAACTTTGAAAAATGTTCTATAACTAACTGTGGTGCTGTGCTTTGAAATTTATGGCTTTTTTGTATATATGTAATTTTTCACAAGAAAAAGAAGGAAAAAAGTCAATTGTGATGATAAAAAAAGTATTTTAGCCTTCTAGCCTCGTATATTCTGCAGCAGCTGGAAAGAAAAATCTGAGAGAATTGTATGGTCGCCCATGACAGACTCTGGGATCTGTCCTGTAACTATTTGTTGAAGAGTGTTTTGAAAACTATCACTTTTTTCTTTCTTTGCTTTTTATATATGTTACATCGTACAAAGAAAAAAGTTAAAAAAAAAAAAAAAGTATCAGCAAAATCCCTTGAGGGATGGAAGAATAAATACAGAACTATTAAACTTTACATTGGGGAAACCCCTGATACTGTGCCAAATATTAGGGACACCCAAATTAATAGGCCAAGCCCTTAATCTTGAGGCTTGCTCTTGTGAAGCTTATGTATGTAGTGGAGAGGCTAGCATGTATATTAGTTAATATTTAGGTATGTCTAAGACTTACTTCTGGAGGGCCTCTTTTGTTGTTCAAGTTTGGCCTCACTCTTTGAAAGCTTAACTCTGCAAGTGAAATCATTGGCCTCTCCCCTACATGGGACATGTCATACTGATGTGAATATCTCCCTAGAAGCAGGGAGATGACTCCCAAGGATGAGTCTAGCCCTGGCACTATGAGATCAACAATGCCATCCTAACCAAAAGGGGGAAAGAAGTGTGACAAATAAGGTACTAGTAGCTAAGAGAGTTCTAATAGAGTCAAGAGACTACTCTGGAGGTCGCTCTTATGCAAGCTTCAGTTAGACATTGCTATATATCAAAACTTGCCAAACCAAAACCAAAACAGTGCTGGCAAATCCTAAAGAATATCTAGGGCAATATATAAGATTTTACAAAGGTTCCATGCACCAGGGTAGCTTTTCAGAAACCTACAACCTCCAGGTGAGTCCCTGAACAAGATAAGTACTGAAATCTATGGGGGCCAGTCTCTCCAGAATGTCAGCTAGATCCATCTCCCCACACCATGTTACTGACAACCCTCCCCAACATGAAAAAGTTAGAATAGGCATAATGCAAATATCCCTAAAGAATGGGAGAAAGGCGGTGGAATTATACAGAGAAGACAGGGTTTAACAAACATACAAACAACTATGATTACTGAATAATTAAATTGATATTTCTTTTAGTCTCCAGTATCTTAGGACAGCTAGAAATAAAAGCTTAAAATTGTAGAATTGTGGCCCTTATCAAATTCTGAAATCTATTCTACCACTAATTGTTGTGCTGTGCTTTGAAATTTATTGCTTTTTTGTATATATGTTGTTTTTCACACACCAAAAAAAGAAAAAAGTTGATTGTGATGATAAAATAATATTTATTCCTTTTAGCCTCCAATGTTTTGGAGCAACTAGAAGAAAAAATCTGAGATGATGGTATCATAACCCATGACAAACTTTGGGACCAGTCCTGTAATTACTTGACGGTGAGTGCTTTGAAAATTACTGCATTTTTCTTTCTTTGCTTTATATATATGTTATATTACACAATTTTTTTAAGTTTTCAAAAACTTAGTTGCACACTAATTTTCAGAGCACTAGGTCAGTTTTCTGTGAAAATGGTGCTTTTGACTCAAAAAAGTAAAAGTAATTCAATGAAGAAATTCTTTCATTTCTTTTCAAAGTGGAGCTACATACTAGATTCACAGAGCACTTGGTTAGCGTGCTGTGAAAATAGTGGTTTTAACCCAAAGAACTGCATGGACCTAAAAGAGCAAGTTTTTAGTGAGTTTTCAAAATTGAGCTACATACTATTTTGAGAGAGCACTATGTGAGTTGTCTGAGAAAACAGTGCTTTGGACTCAACTAAGTACATGGATATCAATGCAACAAGTATTTCACTCAGAATTTAAAGCGGGGTTACATACTAGTTTCACAAAAGACTACATGAATGCTCTGGGAAAATGGTGTTTTTTACTCAAATTAGTGCATGTAAGTCAATGAAGCAAATATTTAACTCAGTTTTTAAAAAGGAGTTAAATACTAGTTTCACAGAGCACCAGGCAGGTGTTCAACTGAAATGGAGCTTTTCAGTCAAAGAAGTGCATGGAAGTCAATGAAGCAAGTATATCACTCCAGTTTTAAAAATTGAGTAACGTACAGGTTTGCACATTACTAGATGAATTTTCTGTGAAATCATATTTTAGACAAATACATGCATGGATATTGTGTTCATTTGAAGCTATTACATACCCCAGAAAAGTGATATCCTTTAATGCTCAATATTGCTCAGTAGGATATTTTTATTGTTTCTATGGAGATGTACCCCACCCAAGTGTGAGTGGTAACTTTTGATTAGATGGTTTCCATTGATATGTGTCTCTACCCATTCAAGGTGGTGTTGCTTACTGGAGCCCTTTAAGAGGGAACCACTTTGGAAAAAGCTGTAGAGCTGCCAGAACTGACAGAACCAACAGAATATACAGAGCCCCAGGGAATCAATTAAATATTCCCAGAGAGAAAGCTAGCAGACTTTGCCACATGCCTTTCTAGCTGAGAGAGAAGCCCTGAACATCATTAGCCTTCTTGAACCAAGGTGTCTTTTCTTGGATGCTTTAATTTGGATATTTTCACAACCTTAGAACTATAAATTTGCAACTTAATAAATCTCTTTTGTCAAAAGACATTGGGTTTCTGGTATATCACATTCTAGCAACTTACAAACTAGAACACACGTTGGTACTGGAGAAGTAGGGTGCCACTGCGGTTTGCAAATACCAAACATGATGGAAGAACTTTTTAAATGGATAAGGGGAAGATTCTGGAAGAGTTATAAGAAGCTTGGTAGAGAAGGCCTAGAATGCTTTGAAGAGACTGTTAGTAGATATGTGGTCTATAATAGTCTCTCATAAGGCCTTAGACAGATATGATGCATGTGTTATTGCAAATTGGAAAGAATGTGATCCGTGCTTTAAAGTGGCATAGAATCTGGTAAAATTGACTGGCTTTGTTTGGAAGGCAGATTATAAAAGTCATGAACTTCTAGATTAAATGTGCTAAGTGCAGCCTAGTTTCTTCTTGCAGCTTACATTGAAATGTGAAGGGAAAGAAGTAAGCTGAGAACTGAATGCTTGGGTATAAAGACGCCAGAAATTGATGGTCTGGAAAATTCTGGGCTTACAGAAAGGAGGTCTCAGAGAATAGAGCCCCACATGAGGATTTCACCAAATGTGGAACCAGTCAGCCATTTCAGAAAAAGCCAGAATTGGAGATGGAGTAATCCGGGAAGGATTTGTGGAAAGTCTTTTGTCTGATAGGCATGATCTCAGCCTATTGCAGAGGAACCTAGCAAGAGTATTGTGGTATCTGTATAAACAGAACCACTGCCAGTCTTGGCTGGGAGAGACACAAAAGGGACACATTGGAGGAAAAGCAACTTTAGAGGCAAAACTATAGAAGCTAAGGTCTGAAGTTAATAAACTATGGATCAGGAGAGCAGAACCACCCAAGAACTTCAAGAGGATTAGTTTGCCCCAAACACAGAGGGTGGGCCTTCCGTATCATTGCAGTGGGAGAGTTGGTTGTGCTGCTGCAGTCATTGGAGAGAGTGGAGCACATTCCTTGGAGATTGGGGAGAGCCTGGCTGCCACTCCATTGTTTTGGAGGGGTTGAGCATTTGTCCCAGAGGTGGCAGTGATCCCAGATGCAGCCCTAATGCATGGTGAGGGTGGAGCCAAGAAAAATGTGGTCTTCCCAATGTCTCTTAAAATTTTATTTGGAGAGCGACAACCCACTGTGTAGGCCTGTGGAAAAGATGGCACTGCTGCTTTATAAAGCCCTGAAGATAAATGACTCTCTGACTGAAATCTAATGGGGTTTTCCTTGTAGGTTTTTGAAACTGCTTGGGTCTGTTGACCCCTGTGTTCCTTTCAATTTACCCCCATGGAAATAGGAATAAGTTTTTTATGACTGTCCTACTTTGTATGTTGGCAGCAAATAACTTGTTCTGAGTTTTACAGAATAAATGTGAAGAAATCTTCCTTATGTCAGACCATGCCTATAGCTGACTTTGATGAGATTTTGTACTGTTTCTGACGTTGTATTGTATTTGTATTGTTACTGAAATGGTTTGTGGCTGTCTGATATTATTATGGAATGAATGTATTTATTTTGCATTTGGAAAGAGAATGTCTTTTTAAGGTCCAAACAGTGGAATGTGCTGGTTTGAAGCTATTATATACCATAGAAAATCCAGGTCCTCTAATCTTCATTCAATATTTCTGGGTAGGATTTTTTAATTGTTTCCATGGAGATGTAGCCCACCCAATTGTGGGTGATAAACTTTGATTAGATGGTTTCCATGGAGATGTGTCTCCACCCATTCAAGGTGAGGTTGCTTACCAGAGCCCTTTAAGAGGGAATCATTTTGGTAAAAGCTTTAGAACCACCAGAACTGGCAGAGCCAACAGAATAGACAGAGCCCCGGGGAAGCTATTAAATGTTCCTCGAGAGAAAGCTAGTAGACTTTGCCATGTGCCTTTCCAGCTGAGAGAGAAACTCTGAACATCATTAGTCTCCTTGAACCAAGGTATCATTCCCTAGATGCCTTAGATTGAACATTTCTATAGTCTTGCTTTAATTTGGATGTGTGCTGTGAAAATGGTGGTTTTGACTCAAAGAAGTGCATAGAAGTAAAGGAGCAAGTTTTTCACTCAGTTTTCAAAACTGAGTTAAGTTTCATACTATTTTCAGAGAGCTCTATGAGTTGTCTGAAAAAATGGTGGTTTGGACTCAAATAAGTGCATAAATATCAATGAAACACGTATTTCACTAAAAATTCAAAGTGGAGTTACATACTAATTTCACAAAAGGGTAGGTGGGTTGTTCTGTGAAAATGGCACTTTGACTCAAATCAGTGCATGTAAGTTGATGAAGCAAGTGTATCACTCAGTTTTTAAAACTGAGTAATATACAGATTTGCACATCAGTAGGTGAATTTTCTCTGAAATTATATTTTAGATTTAAATAAGTGCATGGATATTAATGAAGAATGTACATCACTCAGTTTTTCAAAATGGAGTTACTAGCTTCACCAAGCTAGGTATATATTCTGTGAAAACATTGTAGTGACTGAGAAGATGTGCTTGGAAGTCAATGAAGGAAGCATATCACTCAGTTTTCAAAACTTGGCAACATACACATTCACACAGCACTACCTGAGTCTTTTGTGAAAATCGGTTTTTTACTCATATCAGTGCATTCAAGTCAATGAGGCAAGTATTTCACTAATAGTCAAACTGAGTTACATACCAACTCACAGAGTGTTATGTAGTGTTCTACAAAAAAATATGTATTTAACTCAACTAGTGCTGGAAATTAATGAATCAAGTATTTCACTCAGTTTCAAAAGTGAGTTACATGTTATTTCCACAGTGCACTATGTGTATGTTCTCTGAAATTGCGTTTTGAATGAAATAAACAGCATGGATGTCAATGAAGCAAATTTAACTCAGTTTTCAAATTAAGTTACATATTAGTTTCATAGTGTGTTGTGAGAGTTTTATGAAAATGGTGTTTTAGATACAAAGAAGTGCATGCAGTCAATTAAGCAAGTATCTCACTCAGATTTCAAAATGGAATTACATATTTTTTACCTAGAGCACATTTAGTGAATATGGTATTTTGCTTCAAATCAGCACATGGATGTCAATGAGGCAAGTATTTCACTCAATTCTCAAAATGAAATTACATAATCTTTTCACAGAGCAGAATGCACACCTTCTGGAAAATGGTGTTTTATGTAAAATAGTCCATGGCAGTCAATGACGCAAATATTTCACTCTCTTTTCAAAATTGTGATACACACTAGTTTTGCAAAGCACAATGTGACCATTCTGCAAAAAAATGGTGCTTTGAGCTCTAAAAAGTGCTTGGAATTCAGCGGAGCAAATATGTCATTCAGTTTTTAAAATGGAATTAAATAATAATTTTGCAGAACATGATGTATTTTTGTGAAAACGTTGCTGTGACTGAAAATGAGTGCATGGAAATCAATGAAGTAAGTATTTCATTCACTTTTCAAACTGAATTACATGCTTGTTTCACAGAGCACAGGTGTGTAGTGTTCTGTGAAAATCTTGTTTTTAATTCAAAGAAGTGCACGGAAGTCAATGAACCTAGCAATTCACTCAGTTTTCAAAACTTAGTTACATACTCCTTTCACAGAGCACTAGGTGAGTTCTCTGAGAAAATGGTGTTTTGACTCAAATAAGTGCATGGAAGTCAATGCTGCAAGGATGTCACTCGGTTTTCAAAACTGAGAGAAGGCCAATAGAGATTACTTTGTGCCTCCCCACGGAAGAAAGAACCTCAGTTGAAAGTTAGCTGCCTTTTTTCTGAAGAACTGTACGTTTTTAATGAAATAAATCCCCTTTTATTAAAAGCCAATCCATCTCTGGTGTGTTGCATTCTGGGAACTAGCAAACTACAACAGATATATATATACTAGATTTTCAGAAGACTAGATGAGTGTTCTGTGAATATCATGTTTTTAACTGAAATAAATGCATTGAAATCAGCGAAGCAAGTATCAAATTTTATTTTCAAAATTTACTTATATACTGGTTTTGCAGAGTACTAGGTGAGTGTTCTGTGAAAATGGTGTTTTTGACTCATAGAATTACTTGGAAGTCAATGAAGCACTATTTCACTCAGTTTTCAAAACTTACATACTGGTTTTGTAGAGTACTAGGGGTGTGTTCTGTAAAAATGCACGTTTGACATAAGACGTCATAGAGAAGTCAATGAAACAAGTATTTTACTCAATTTTCAAATTTTACATACTGGAATCATAGAGTATTAGGTGAGTGGTATGTGAAAATGGTGTGTTTGACTCAAAGAAGTTCATGAAAGTTAATGAAGCAAGTATTTTGCTCACAGAGCACTAGCTCAGTATTCTGTGAAATGTGAGGTTCTACTTACAAAGTTTATGAAAGATAATAAAGAATGTATTTCTATCAGTTTTTGCAACTAAGTTACATACTAGTTTCACTGAATTCTAGGTGAATGTTCTGTGGTAATGGTGTTTTCTTACTCAATTAAGTGTATGAGATTCAGTGAATTAACTGTTTCACTCAGTTTTCAAAACAAAGTTGTTTATAGTTTCAGAGAACAGTAGATTAGTATTCTGTGAAAATGGTGCTTTTGACTAAAATGTGCACGAAAGTCAAAGAAACAAGCACCTCACTCAGTTTACAAAACTGATTTACATACCAGTTTCACAGCGCTCTAGGTGATTTTTCTGTGAAAATGGTGTTTTGGAATCAGAAAAAATGCATGGAAGTCAATGAGACAAGTATTTCACTTACTTTTCAAGCTGAGGCACAGACTGGTTTCAAACCACACTAAGTGTATGTTCTCTGAATATGATGCTTTGATTCAAAATAAGTTCATGGATGTCAATGAAGCAAGTATTTCTCTTAGTATTCAAAACTGAGTTACATACTTATTTCACAGTATACTCGGTGAGTGTTCTGTGAAATATGGTGTTTTTGATTCAAAGAATTGCACAGAAGTCAGTGTAGGGAATATTTCACTCAGTTTTCAATTGGAGTTATATTCTAGTTTTGCAGAGGAGTAAGTGAGTATTCTCTGAAAATGGTGTTTTTGAGTCAAATATGTGCATGAAATTCAATAAAGTATTTCACACAGCTTCAATCTGGAATTATATACTAGTTTTACAGAGCTTTAGGTTAGTGTCTGTGTAATGGTGTTTTAAACCCATATGTGTGCATGGAAGACATGAAGCAAGTTTTTTACTCAGTTTTCAAAATGTAGTTATATACTATTTTCACAGAGCCTGTGTTTTATCTTCTAAAAACTGGTATTTGACTTTAGGAAGTGCATACCTGTCAATGACACAAACATTTCATTCACTTTTCAAAATGGAGGTATACAGCATTTTCAAGAGCACTAGGTGGTTGTCTGCAAAAATAGTATTTTGAATTCAAAATAAGTCACAGAAGTCAATGAAGCAGGTATTTAACTCAGTTTTCAAAACACATATACATACCATTTTTGCAGCACATAGGTGTAAGATCTAGAAAATGGTGTTTTGACTTAAAGAAGTGCATGGCTCTCAATGAAGCAAGGATATCAGTCAATATCCAAACCTGAGTTACATACTAGTATCACAGCATGATAGCTGAGTGTTCTGTGAAAATGGCATTTTTTACTCAAAAAAGGGAATGGAAAGTAATAAAGCAAGTATTTCACACAGTTTTCAAGCTTAATAACATACCAGTTTCCCAGATCACCAAGGGAGTTGTTCTAGTTTGCTAGCTGCCAGAATGCAATATACCAGAAACAGAATGGCTTTTAAAAGGGGGAATCTAATAAATTGCTAGTTTATAGTTCTGAAGGCTGAGAAAATGTCCCAATTAAAACAAGTCTATAGAAATGTTCAATCTAAGGCATCCAGGGAAAGATAGGCCGATGAAGTCCAGGGTCTCTCTCTCATCTGAGAAGGCACATGGTGAACATAGTTACAGCTTCTCTCTCATCTGGAAAGGCTCATGGTGAGCACAGCATTATCTGCTAGCTTTCTCTCCTGGCTTCCTGTTTCATGAAGCTCCCTGGGAGGCATTTTCCTTCTTCATCTCCAAAGCCCTGGCTGATGGACTCTCTACTTCATGGTGCTGCTGCATTCTCTGCTCTCTGAATCTTTCATTCTCCAAAATGTTTCTTCTTTTATAGGACTCCAGTAAACCAATCAAGGCCCACCCAAATGGGTGGAGACATGTCATCACATAATCCAGTTTAACAACCACTCTTGATTGGGTTACATCTCCAGGGAGATGATCTAATTACAGATTCAAACATACAGTATTTAAAGGGATTATTCTGCCTTTACAAAATGGGATTTTGATTAAAACATGGCTTTTCAAGAGTACGTACATTCTGTCAAGCCAGCACAGGAATGTTCCATGAAAATGTTCTTTTAGAATCAATCAAATGCAAGGTAGTCAATGAAGCAAGTAGTTCACTCAGTTTTCAAAACTAAGTAACATACCACTTTTGCAGATCACTAGGTGATTGTTCTGTGAAAAAAGTGCTTTAGATACAAATGAGTACGTGTCAATGAAGAAAGTAGTTCATTAAGTTTTTGAATTAAGTTTCATACTAGCTTTGGAGAGCACCAAGTCAGTGTTCTGTGGAAAGATTTTTTAACTCAAAGAAGTGGGTGGAATTCAATGCACAATTATTCCACTTAGATTTCAAATAGGAGCTACATACTAGTTTCACAGAGCATTAGGTTAGTGTTCTGTGGAAATGATGTTTTTTACTTAAAGAAGTGCATGAAAATCAATGAAACAAGTATTTCACTCAGTTTTCAAACCAGAATTACATACCATTTTCAAAGAGCACCAGGTGAGTGTTCTTTGAATATGTAGTTTTGCTTCAAATCAGCACATGGAAGATAATGAAGGAAGTATTTCTCTCAGTTTTCAATCTGAGTCACATATTAGTCAAAATGGCACTTTTAGTTCAAAGAAATTAATGGAAGTCGTGATGCTAGTATTTCATTCCGTTTTCAAACTGAGTTACATACCAGTTTTACAGAGCAGTAGGTCAGTGTTCTGTGAAATAGTTTTTTGACTCAAAGAAGTGGATGGGATGGAATTCAAAGTACAATTATCTCATTCAGTTTTCAAATCAGAGTTACACACTTGTTTCACAAAGCACTAGATTAGTGTTCTGTAAAAATGCTATTCTTGACTTAAAGAAGTGCATGGAAGTCAATGAAGCCAGTTTTCCACCCAGTATCCAAACGGAGTAACATACCACTTTCGCAGAGCACTATGTGAGTGTACTGTGAAAATGGTGTTTTGATTGAAATGATGTGCATGTAAGTCAATATACCAAATATTACATTTAATTTGCAAAACAGAGTTACATACTATCTTTGCAGAACACTAGGTGAGTATTCTGACAAAATGGTGTTTTTGACTCAAAGAAATGCATGGATTTCAATGAAGCAAGTTTCTCACTCAGTTTTCAGAACAGAGTTACATACTATTTTTGAGAGCACCAGGTGAATGTTCTGTGAAATTGATGCCTTTGACTCAAAACAGTGCATGGATTTTGGGTGGTGCGATGGTGGCTCAGTGGCAGAATTCTCACTTGCCATACCAGAGACCTGGGTTTGATTCCTGGTACCCACCCATGAAAAAAAAAGTGCATGGATGTCAGTGAAGCAAGTATTTCACTTATATTCCAAAACTATGTTACAATAATATATCTGCCAAGCTCTAAGTAAATGTCCTCTGGAAATGGTTATCACTCTTACAAGCACATGGAATTAATTGAAGCAAGTACTTCACTCAGTTTTCTAGTTTCAGAGAGCACTAGGTTAAGTTTCTGTGAAAATGGTGGTTTAACACAAAAAGTGCATGTAGGACAAAAAAATCAAGTATTTCACTCAATTTTCAAAACTGAATTACATACCAGATTCACAGAGCTCTAGGGGAGTGTTCTGTGAAAATGGTGCTTTTGACTTAAAAAATGTGTGGGGTCAATTAATCACTATTTCATTCAGTTTTCAAAAGTTAGCTACATACTACTATCACAAGCATTTAGGTAAGGGTTCTGTAAAAATGGTGTTTTGTTTTGCTTTGTTTTTTTGCGTGATCAGCCTCGGGGAAATGAACCCAGCAAATGGTATTTTTTTACTCAATGAATTGCATGGAAGTCAATGAAGCAAGTAATGAATGCAGTTTTCAAAACTGAGTTATATACTAGAGGTGGAGAGCACTAAGTCAGCGTTCTGTGGAAATGGTGTTTCTGACTCAAAGAAGTGGATGGAATTCAATAAAGCAATTATTTCACTCAATTTTAAATTGGAGTTAAATACAAGTTTTTCAGAGCACTTGGTTAGTGTTCTGCAAAAATGGTACTTTTTACTCAAAAATGTGCACGGAAGTCAGTGAAGCAAGTATTTCATTCAGTTTCAAAACTGACTTACATACTAAATTCACTGAGCTTTATGTTACTATTCCATGGAAATGGTGTTTTTACTCCTATAAGTGCATGGACCAATGAAGCAAGTATTACATTCTGGTTTCAAAGCAATGTTACATACTACTTTCAGAGAACACTAGATGGATGTTCTGTAAAAATGGTGTTTTTGAATCTAAAAAAGTGCATGTAAGTAAAAAAAAAAACAAGTGTTTTTTCACTCAATTTTCAAACCGAGATACATGTCAGTTTTATATAGTGCTAGGTGAGTGTTCTATGAAAATCGTATTTTTGACTCAAAAATGTGCATGGAATTCAACAAAGCAAAAATGTCACTCAATTTTCAAAACTGAGTTACATAGAGTTTTCAAAACTGAATTACATATAGTTTTCACAGTGCACTAGGTTAGTGTTTTTGAAAATGGTCATTTGACTAAAGGTATTGCATGGAAGTCAATGAAGCAAGTATTTTACTCTGATTTCATTCAGAGTTGCATAGAGTTTTGCAGATCACTAGGTGACTGTTCTGTGAAAATGTTGTTTTTGAGTCAAATAAGTGTATATAAGTCCTTGAAGCACATACTACACAAAGTTTTCAAAACGGAATTATATAATATTTTCACAGAACACCAAGTGAGTGTTGTGTGAAAATATTTTTTAATAATACCAGTGCATGGTATTTAAATAATACCAGTGCATGATAGTCAGTGAAACAGTATTTCCCTCAGTTATCAAGTTCAATAAAAATTGAATGTCCTCATTCAATATTGTTGGCTGGGAGTTTTTTTATTGTTCCCATGGAGATGTGGCCCACTCAATTGTGAGTGATAACTTTTGATTAGATGGCTTTCATGGCATCATGACTCCACCCATTCCAGGTAGGTCTTGATTAATTTACTGGAATCCATGAAAAGAAGAAGCATCTTGGAGAAAGGATGGCAGAGACATGAGACAAGATAGCCATGAGAACTAGAAAAGCCCATGCAGCCAGAAACTTTTGGAGATGAAAGAACATGCCCCCAGGGGAGCTTCGTGAAACAAGAAGCTTGGAGAGAAAGCTAGCTGATGTTGTCATATTCACCACGAGAGAAAAAAACCTGAACACTGACCTTTCTAAAGTGAGGGTTATCACTTGTTGTTGACTTAATTTGGACATTTTTATAGACTTGCTTTAATCTTGACATTTCCATTGCCTTAGAACAGTAAAATTGTAGCTTATTAAATTCCCCTTTTAAAAAGTCATTCCATTCCTGGTGTATCACATTCTGGCAGCTAGCAGGCTAGAATAGATTTTGGTACTGGAGAAGTGGGGTGCTGCCGTAGTTTGCGAGTACCAAACATGTTGGAACATTGTTTGAAATGGATAAGGGGAAGATTCTGGAAGAGAGGTGAGGAGCTTGATGGAAGTCTAAAGTGCTTTGAAGAATCTGTTGGTAGAAACGTAATTCTAAGGATACCTCTGGTGAGGCACTAGGCAGAAATGAGGCATGTGCTATCACAAATTGGAAGGAAGGCAATCCTTGTTTTAAATGGCAGATAATCTGGTAAAATTGACTAGTGGCTTTGGCTGGAAGGCAGATTTTAAAAGCTATGAACTTGGATAGTTAGCAGAATAGATTTCCAAATTAAATGTGGAAGGTGCAGCCTGTTTTTTCCCTCACAATGTATAGTGAAATGTGACAGGAAAGAGAAAAGCTGAGAACTGAACTCTTGGGTGCAAAGAAACCAGAAATTTATGTTCTGGGAAATTCTGGGCTTTTGGGGAGACCCCAGAGAATAGTGCCCCATGTTTAACAAAACCGGCCAGCCATTTCAGAAAAAGCCAAGATTGGAAATGGAGTTATCCGCGAAGAATTTGTGAAAACTCCTACTGTCTGATGGGCAGTATTTCACTAAGTTTACAAAATGGTCTTACCATTTTCGGAGAGCATTAAGTGAGTGTTCTGTAAAAATGCTGTTTTAGACTCAGAGAAGTGCATGGAAGTCAAAGAAGGAATTAATTCCCTCAGTTTTCAAAACAGTTACACCCTAGCTTCAAAGTTTACTAGGTGAGGGCAGGCCACGGTGGCTCAGCAGGTAAGAATGCTTGCCTGCCATGCCCAAGGACCCAGGTTCGATTCCCGGTGCCTGCCCATGTTTAAAAAAAAAAAAAAGTTTACTAAGTGAGTGTTCTGTGTGAATAAATGTTTTTGACTCAAAGAATTGTTTGGGAGTCAGTGAAAGAAGTAGTTAGTTTAGAAAACTGAGTTATAGAGTAATTTTGTGGAGCCCAAGTCAGTTATCTGTGAAAATAGTGTTTTGACTCAATGAGGTGGATGCAATTCAATGAAACAATTATTTCACTCAGTTTTTAGATTGGAGTTTTACTACATACTAGTTTGCACAGCACTAGGTTACTGTTCTGTGAAAATGGTGGGGTTTTTTCCTCAAATAAGTGCACGTATGTCAATAAAGCAAATATTTCACCCAGATATCAAAGAGGGAATACATGCAATTTTTCAGAGTCCTAGGAGATTTCTGTGAAAATAACGTTTTTTATTCAAATCAGTGCACAAAAGTCATTAAGACAAGAATGTCACTCAGTTTCAAAACAGAGATACACATAAGTTTGCAGTGCATTAGGAAAGGGTCCTGTGAAAATGGTATTTTTGACTAAAAGAAATGTATGGAAGTCTATCAACCAGTAGTTCACACAGTTTTCAAAACTTAGTTTCATACTGGTTTTGCACAGCACTAAGATAGTGTTCTGTGAAAATGGTGTATTTACACAAAAGAAGTGCATGTAATTCAATAAAGTGGTTTTTACACTAAGTTTTCAAATCAGATATACATACAAGTTTTACAGAGCACTAGGTTAGTGTGTTGTGAAAATTGTGTTTTTGACTCAAATAATTTAATGGAATTCAATGAAGCAAGTATTTCACTTAGACTCAAAGCAATTCATGCAAGTCAATGAAGCTAGTATTTCACTCAGTGATGAAAAAATGATTACAAACTAGTTTTGTAGAGCCCTAGGTGAAAGTTCTGTGAAAATGATGTTGACTGAAAGAACTGCATATGCAATTTCTCAGGGAACATGCACCTTGTACTCTGTGAAAGTAGTATATAACTCAGTTTTGAAAACTGAGTGAAATATTTGCTTCATTGAATTTCTTGACTCTGACTGAAAACAGCATTTTCACAGATCACTCACTGAGTGCTTTGTTAAACTGGTATGTAGCTCAGTTATGAAAACTGAAATAGTTGCTTCCTCGAATTCCATGCACTTCTTTGATTCAAAAACACCATTTAAACAGAACACTACCCTTGTACTCTGCAAACTAGTGTGTACTTCAGTTTTGAAAACTGAATAAAATACATGCAAGTATTTCATTCTTGTTTCTAACAGACATACATACATATTTCACAGAGTATGAGGTAAATGTTCTGCTAAAAATGGTTTTTGACTAAAAGAATTACATGGAATACAATGAGGCAAGTATTTCACTCAGTTTTCAAAATGAAGTTACAGACTACTTATGCATATCCCAAGATATGTCTTGTGATAAGTGGTGTTTTGACTGTAAGTAGTGCATGGCATCAACGAAGCAAATACACCAGTTTTCAACACTAAGTTTTATACTAGTTTCACAGTCCACTAGGTTATTGCTCTGTGAAAAGGGTTTACTGACTCAAAAAAGTGCATGGATATCAATGAAGCAAGTAGTTCACACAGTTTTCCAAGTGGAGTTACATAGAATTTTCACTGAGCACTAGGTGAGTGTTCATTAAATTGGTGTTTTTGACTCAAAGGAGTGCATGGAATTCAATGAAGCAAAAATTTTGCTCAGTTTTCAATTGGAGCTACATATTAGTTTCATAGAGTGCTATTTTTGTGTTAGATGAAGTTGGTATTTTTAAACTCATTTTAATTTTAACTAAAAGTTAAAAAGTGCATGGATGTCAATGAAGCAAGTATTTCTCACAGTATTCAAAGCACATTTAGATAATATTCTCAAAAAGCAGAAGGTATATCTTCTGAAATGGTGTTTTGATTTAAAGAAGTGCATGGTAAACAAAGAAGCATGTATTTTATTCAGTTTTCAAAACTGAAGTACACACTAGTTTGCAGAGTACAAGGGTAGTGTTCTGTTTAAATGGTGTTTTTGAATCAAAGAAGTGCATGGAATTCGAGGAAGCAACTATTTCAGTTTTCATAACTGAGCTACATACCAGTTTAACAAAGCACTCAGTGAGTGATCTGTGAAAATGCTGTTTTCAGTCAGAGTCAAGAAATTCAATGAAGCAAATATTTCACTCAGTTTTCAAAACTGAGTTATATACTACTTTCACAGAGTACAAGGTGCATGTTCCCTGAGAAATTGCATATTCGCTCTAAAGAAGCCCATGGGTTTCAACGAAGCAATTATTTCAGTCAGTTTTCAAACTGAGTTTCAAACTGGTTTCACAGAGCACTACATGAGTGTTCTGTGAAGATTCCATTTCATAAGATGCATATAAATCAATGAAGCAGGTATTTCTATTATTTTTAAAACTGAGTTACATGCAAGTTTTGCAGAACACTAGATTAGTGTCTGTGAAAATGGTGTTTATTTTTCAAAGAAGTGGATGGAATTGAATGAAACAATAATTTCGCTCAGTTTTCAAAACAGAGTTACATTCTAGTTTCCCAGAACACTAGATTAGTGTTAGGTAAAAAAAAAAAAAAATTAGCTCAAAGAAGTGCGTGGAAGTCAAGGAAGAAGATATTTCACTCAGTTTTCAAAGAGGAATTACATACTATTTTCATGACGCATTAGGTGGGTGTTCTGTGAAGTGGTGTTTTTCACACAAATAATTGCCTGGATCACAATGAAGCAAGTTTTACATTCAGTTTTCATTATGAATTTACATTATATTTCCGCAAAGCACAAAGTGTATTTTCTAGAAAATGTTTCTATGACTTAAAGATGTGCATGGCAGCCAATGAAGCAAGTATTTCACTGAGTTTTTGAAACTGAGTTACATACTAGTTTCATGGATCACTAGTGGGTGCTCCATAAATATTGTGATTTGACTCAAGGAAGTGCATGAAATCAAGGAAGCTATTAATTCACTCAATTTTCAAAATGGACTTACATATCACTTCACAGAGCAGTAGATGAGTGTTCTGTGAAAAATGGTGTTTCTGAATCAAAGAAATGCATGGAAGTCAGTGAAGTAAATATTTTACTCAGTTTCCTGACTAAGTTACATATCAGTTTTGCAGAGCACTAGGTTCATGTTCTCTTAAAATGATGTTTTGATTGAAAAGAACTGCATGGATGTCAGTGGTAAATTTCATTCTGTTTTGTGAAAATGGTGTTTTTGACTCAAAGAATTGCATAAAAGTCAATGAAGTTAGTATTTCACTTAGTTTTCAAAGCAGAGTTGCAACTTATTTTGCAGAGAATTAGAGGTGTTGTGCATGTAAATGGTGATTTTTTTGCTCAAAATAGTCCATGGAATTCAATTAAGCAAGTATTTCACTCAGTTTTCACAACTGATTTGCAGACTAGTGTCACAGAGCACCAGGTGTATGTTCTCTGAATATGAAGTCCCTATTCAAAAGAAATGCATTGATGTCATGAACCTGGTTTTCCTCTCAGTTTTCAAAACAGTTACATACACTTTTTGTAGAATACCAGATGGATGTCCTGTGAAAATGGTGTTTTTCACTCAAAGAAGTGCATAGAAGGCAATGAATGGTGTATTTCACTCAGTCTTCAAAACCAAGTTATACTAGTTTTGCAGAGCATTAGGTGAATATTCTGTGAAAAAGGAGTTTGGGACCTTACTATGTGCATGGAACTAATTGAAGTAAGAATTTCACTCAGTGTTCAAAATGGACTTACACACTAGTTTTGCAGAGTGCTGGCTGATTGTTACATGAAAATGTACTTTTGAATGAAAAGCGTGCATGAAAGTCAATGAAGCAGGTATTTCACTCAGTTTTCAAAACGGACTTACATACTAATTTCACAGAGTACTAGGTGAGTCTTCAGTTAAAATGGTATTTCTTGCTCAAATAAGTGCATGGAAGACAATGAAGCAAGTATTTCACTCAGTTTTCAAAACAGATTCATTCTATTTTCACAGAGCTCAAGGTGTATCCCCAGGAAATTTTTTTAACTTCTGGAAGTGTATGCCAGTTATGCAGCAAATTTAAGTCAGTGTTCAAAACTCATACTAATTTCATACTAATTTCAGTGAACTAGGTAATTGTTCGGTGAAAATAGTGTTTTTGACAGAAGATATGCATGGAATTCAATGAAGCAAGTATTTCACTCTGTATTAAAAACTGAGGTACATACTAGTTTTACCGAGTACTGGGTGAGCTTTCTGTAAAAAAATGATGTTTTGACTCAAAGAAGTGCACGGAAATCAATGAAGCAAAAATTTCACTCAGGTTTCAAAACAGAGTAACATACCAGTTTTGAAGATCACTACGTGAGACTCCTTAAAAAATGCTATTTTAGACTCAGATAAGTAAATGAAAGTCAATGAAGCAAATGTTTTCCTCTGTTTTCAAAAATGATGTACCTACTAGTTTCACAGAGCATTTGTGAGTGTTCTGTGAAAGTGGTGTTTTGACTTAAGAAGTACATATATGTCAATCAAGCAAGCATTTCATAGTTTTCAAAAAGGAATTACATGCTATGTTTGGCAGAACGATGTGACGGTTCAGGGTAAATAGTATTTTTGTCTCAAAGAAGTGCCTGGAAGTCCATTGATCATAATTCACTCAGTTTTCAAGACTGAGTCCCATAGTAGTTTCACAAAGAACTAAGTGAATTTTCTGTGAAAATGGTATTTTTAACCAAAGAAGTGCATGGTAGTCATGAAGCAAGTATTTTAGTCAGGTTTCAAAACTACATACTAGTTTTGCAGGACGCTAGGTGAGTGTTCTGTGAAAATGGTGTTTTTGACTCAAAGAAGTGCAGTGAAGGTAGTATTTCACTCAGTTTCAAAACTGAGTTACATGCCAATTTTGCTGAGCTCTAGGATTGTATTATGTAAAAATGGCATCTTTGACTCAAAGAAGTGCATGTACATCAATGAAGAAAATATTTCACTCAGGCTTCACAACAGACTTACATTCTGGTTTCTCAGAACACTAGGTGACCACTCTGTGTAAATGTTCTTTTTGTCTCAAAGAAGTGCATGGAATCAATGGAGCAAGTCTTTCACTCAGTTTTCAAGACTGAGTTACATACTAGTTTCACTGAGCACTAGGCGAATGCTCTGTGAAAATTGATGTTTGAACTCAAAGAAGTGTCTGGAATTCAATGAAGTAAGTATTTCACTCAGTTTTTAAAACAGAGTTATATACTTGTTTTTCAGACCACTAGGTGAGTGCTCTGTGGAAATGGTGCTTGTGACTGAAAAAAAGTGCATGGAAACCAAAGAAGGATATATGTCACTCAGTTTTCAAAACTCAGTTACATACTTGTTTTGCAGCCCACTAGGAGATTGTGACAATAGTCTTTTTGTATCAAAGTGCATGGAAGTCAATGAAGCAATTATTAAACACAGTTTTTGAAGAGTTATGTAGTAGTTTCACAGACCACTAGGTGAATGCTGTGTGAACATGATATTGAAAATGGATGATATACAAGAAAAAATGCAGCCAATGCAAGCTAGCATCTATAGTCAACAGTAACATTGCAATATTTTTCTACTGACTGTAACCAAGGCATTATGCCTAAACTAATTACAACAGGTGGGGTGCATGAGGAGGAATATGGATTCTTTGTGGAAGGAAAGGAAGTATCTTCAAATATATTATGGTGGCAAGGGCATGTCTTTATACTTAGGCTGGAATGCATGATGCATGGATAAAACTTTAAAAATTAACAGAGATAAATAAGTCATAGAGAAAAGCCAGAGAAAGAGATGTACCTATTCACTGTCAGTAGGGAATGTGAGAGGTGCAACCACTTGGGGGGCAGCATGGTGGTTCTATAGGAGGCTAAGAGTGTGGTTGCCACATAATCCTGAAATCCATTGCTCAGTATATAGCCAGAGGATTGAGTGTGGGGACACGAATGGATGGTTGCACACTGGTGTCTATGGTGGCAGTGTTTGTGATTCACAAGGGATTCACAATGTATGGAAGTGGCCTAAGGCTACAAAGACTGAGAAATGGAAGGGGAGAGTTATAGTGTATGCATACAGTGGACTATTGAGGGGTCAAAAGAGTTATGGTGTATACTTACAGTAGTCTAAGAAGTAATGAAGTTGTGAGGCATTTAACTAGGTGAATGAGATTTAAGGACTGTATATTGAATGAAATGTCAGAAAGAAAAAGACAAATATCATCATGCCTCCCTCACATGGACTAACTATAATGAAAAACTTGATGAACTGAAGTTGAGAGCATGGGTTATCAGGTTGGTACCTATTGCAAAAGATCCTAGATTGTATTTCACTCAGTTTTCAAAGTGGAGTTTCATACTAGTTTTGCAGAGCACTAGATGAGCATTTGGTGAAAATGGTTCTTTGAGTACAAAGATGTGCATGGAAGTCGATGAAGGATATATTTCACTCAGTTTTCAAAATTGAGTTACACTCATATGGACAGTTTAATTGAACACCATAAATACATGCAACCTAGAATAGAACATGAGATTTTGTAGGTTTGTCCAGGTTAGTCTGATGCCCTGATAAATCCCAGAGTGATATGAACAGTGAATAAAAAAGTATTTGCAAAGTCCCCTTGGGGGAATGGGGAGAAAGGGGGAAAATTCAATTTCCCCATATGGAGAATTTCTGATATTCAGAAATCAATAGGCCAAGCCCTCAATCTTGGGGTTTGTTCCTATTAAACTTATCCCCACAAAGGATAGGCTAAGCTTACTTGAAATTAGGCCTAAAAGTCACCCCCAGAGAACCTCTTTTTCTGCTCAGATGTGGCCTCTCTCTCTCTCTCTCTCAGCTAGTATGACAAGCAAACTCACTGCTGTCTCCCTCTGTACATAAGACATGATTCCCAGGGGTGTAAACATCCCTGACAACATGGGACAGAAATCCTAGAATGAGCTGGGACTCAGCATCAAGGGATTGAGAAAACCTTCTCGACTGAAAAGGAGGGGAGAGAAAAGAGACAAAATAAAGTGACCATGGCTGAGAGATTCCAAACATAGTCAAAAGGTTATCTTGGAGGTTATTCTTACACATTATATAGATATCCCTTTTCAGTTTATGGTGTATTTGAGTG
Organism: Myrmecophaga tridactyla; assembly: GCA_004026745.1. Classification (NCBI taxonomy): domain Eukaryota; kingdom Metazoa; phylum Chordata; class Mammalia; order Pilosa; family Myrmecophagidae; genus Myrmecophaga; species Myrmecophaga tridactyla. Next base: position 45,476 of record PVIY010010521.1, read on the forward strand.
GCTATAGGGAAGTACCTGAAACTGTAGAGCTGTTCTCCAGTTTCTTAGAGATGATTGTATAAAGATTTAATGTTTACAATGTGACTGTGTGATTGTGAAAACCTTATGTCTGATGTTCCCTTTATCAAGGTTATGGACCGATGACTAAAAAATAGGAATAAAAAATAAACAAATAATAGGGGAAACAAAGATTAAAATCTATTGGGTAGATGTGGGAATACTAGTGGTCAATGAGAGGGAGGGGTAAGGGGTACCGTATGTATTAGTTTTTTCTTTTTTATTTCTTTTAAATAAATAAAAATGATGCAAATGTTCTAAAAAATGATCAGAGTGGTGAATATACTACTATTTGATGATTTTGTGAGCCATTGATTATACACCATGAATGGAATAAAATCTTCTAAAAAAACTGAGTTACATATTTGTTTCTCAGCACACTAGGTGAATGTTCTGTGAAAATGGTCTTTTTGACTCAAGCAAGAGAAATTATGCCAATGGAGCATGTATTGCACCTAGTTTTCAAAATAGAGTTATGTAATAGTTTCATAGAGCACTGGGTGAATGTTTCATGAAAATGATGTTTGTAGGGCGGCTGCTGTAGCTCAGCAGGCAGAGCTCTGACCTGCCGTGCTGGAGGTCTGGAGTTCGATCCCTGGTGCCTCCTGCCCATATGCAAATTTAAAAAAAATGATGTTTGTAATCAACTAAGTGACAGGAAGTCAATGAAGCAAGTATTCATTCAGTTTTCAAAATAGAGTTACATGCTAATTTTTGAAGTGCACTAGGAGAATATTCTGTGAAAATGGTGGTTTTGAATCAAAGAAGTTGCATGGAAGTCAATGAAGCAAGTAATTCACTCAGTTTTCAAAATGGAGTTACATAGTAGTTTTGCAGCACACTAGGTGAATTCTCCTTGAAAATGATGCTTCATTCTCAAAGAATTGCATGGAGGTCAATGAGGCCAAAATTGCACTGAGGTTCAAAACTGAGGTACCTAATATTTTGCATAGTACAACGTGAAAGTTCTGTGAATATAGCCATTTTGACTCAAAGTAGTGCATGGACTCAATGAAGCAAATTTTTCACTCCCATTTTCCAAAATGAGTTAAATATTACTTTCAGAACACTAGGTGAATAGTCTTTGAAAATGGAATTTTTAACTCTAAGAAGTGCATGGAAGTCAAGGAAGCAATTCCTTCACTCAGTTTTCAAAACTGAGTTACATACTACTTTTGCAGAGCATACTACTTTTGCAGAGCACAAAGTTAGTGGTCTGTGAAAATCGTGTTTTTGACACAAACAAGTGCATGGAAGCCAAAGAAGTGATTTATTTATTCAGCAGCTCATAGCTGCAAGTGGAGCATGCATTTAACTCAGCTTTCAAAACTAAGAATGATAATAGTTTCAGAGTGCCAGCGAATAAGTTGTGAAAGCAGAGATATGGTGAAAGGAAGCTCAGAGAAGCAAATGAAAAATGCATTTAACTTGGTTTTCAAAGCAGAATATGATACAAGTTTCCCATAATGCCAATTGAATATTCTGTTAAAATGGGATAATTGGCTAAAAAGCTCCTAGCAGCAACTGGAACATACACTTAAAACAGTGTTCAAAATTTAATATGATACTAGTTTCACAGAGTGCCTGTTGATTGTATTGTGAAAATGGGGTTTTGGCTAAAAGAAACTCTTAGCTGCAAGTGGAACATGTATTTAACTCAGTTTTCAAACCTGAATATAAGTGTCAGTTGAATATTGTTCTAGTTTGCTAGCTGCCAGAATGCAACACACCAGAGATGGATTGGCTTTTAATAAAAGGGGATTTATTTTGTGAGTTCTTCAGAGGAAAGGCAGCTAACTTTCAACTGAGGTACTTACTTACATGGGAAATCACAGGATGGTCTCTGCTAGCCTTCTCTCCAGGCCCCTGGGTTCCAACAACTTTCCCTGGGGTGATTTCTTTCTGCATCTCCAAAGGCCTGGGCTAAGCTGTGAGTGCTGAGATGAGGAATGCTGAGCTGCTTGGACTGTGCTACATTGAGCTCTTTCATTTAGGCACCAGCCAATTAAGTCAAACATCATTCATTACAGCAGACACGCCTCCTAACCGACTGCAGATGTAATTAACAACAGGTGAGGTTCACATACCATTGGCTCATGTCCACAGCAACGGAACTAGGTGCCTTCACCTGGCCAAGTTGACAACTGAATCTAACTACCACAATATCCTTTGAAAGTGGTATTTTTTGCTAAATGACCCTTATAGCAGCAAGTAAAACATGCACTTAACTCAGTTTTCAAAACTGAGTATGATACAAGTTTCTCAGAATATCAGTTGAATATTTTGTGAAACTGAGTTTTTGGATTAAAGTAGCTCATAGCAAGTGGATCATGCATTTAATTCCATTTTCAAAATTGAATGTCATTGGATGGGCCATGGTGGCTCAGTGACAGAGTCCTCGCCTGCCATTCTGGAGACCCAGGTTCAATTCCTGGTGCCTGCCCATGTGAAAAAAACATTGAACAAGATACTAGTTTCTCAGACTGCCCATTGAACATTCTGTGAAAACAGTTTTTCTGACTAAAAGAAGCTAATAGCAGCAAGTGGAAAATGCATTTAATTCCATTTCAAAGCTGAATATGATACTAGTTTTACCAAGTTCCAGTAGAATGTTTTGTGAAAAAAAGAAGAATTTTGGGCCTAAAGAAGCTCATTGAAGCTAGTGGAAAATGCATTTTACTCAGCTTTCAAATCTGAAGATGATACTAATTTCACAGAGTGCCCTTTGAATGTTTTGTGAAAACAGACAATTTTGCTAAACAAAGCCCAAAAGCAAGTGAAACATGCATTTAACTCCATTTTCAAAACAGAGTTGCACAGACTGCAACAAGAATGTCATCTGAAAACAGTGTTTTTTGCTAAAAGAAGCACATAGCAGTGAGTGGAACATGCATTGAACAGTCTCAAAACTGTGTATGATCCTACTTTCAGATAGTGACCATTGAATGTTCTGTGAAAATGAAGTTTCTGGGTTAAAGAATCTCATAGCAGAAGTGGAATATGCATTGAACTCAGCTTTGAAAATGGAATATGATATGGGTTTCAGGGTGCCTATTGAATGTCCTGTGTAAACAGAGTTTGGGGCAAAGAGAAGCTCATAGCAGCACATGGAACTTGTAGTGAAGTCAGATTTGAAAAGAGAATACAATACTTATTTCACAGAGTACACTTAAATATTCTTTGAAAATGGAGGTTATGGACAAAAGAAACGGCACAAGGCACTTACAGAGAACTCAGATTGAAAAGGGAGTATGATACAAAGTTTCACAGAATGTTTTGTGAAAACATAGTTATTGGACTAAGTATGCTCATAGCAGCAAGTGGACATTCATGAATACAGTTTTCAAAACTAAGTAAGATACTACTTTCACAGATGAATGTTCTGGGACAATGTAGATATTGTCTTCAATAAGATCTTTGATGTGAGAGAAACTTGCAGTGATCTTTATTTTGAAACAGAGTATGAAACTAGTTTCATAGAGAGCCAGTTATATATTCTGTGTAGTAGAGTTTCTGACTAAAAGAAGCTCATAGCAGCATTTGGAACTTGCAGTGAACTTAGTTTTGGAAACTGAGTATATTAGCGTCACAGAATGCCAGTTGAATGTTCAAGGAAAATGCAATTTTGGCCTTAGTAAGTTCATAGCAGCAAGGGGACCATATACTGTATTTAACAGTTTTCAAAACTGTTTTAATCAGTTTTCAAAACTCATTATGATACTAGTTTCACAGTGTGCTGTTGAATATTCGGTGAGAATGGAGTTTCAAGCTAAAAGAAGATCATAGCAGCAGGGGAAAGTTGCAGAAAACTCAGTTTTGTAAAGGCAGCATGATACTGGTTTCACAGGGTGCCAGGTGAATGTTCTGGAAAAATGTAGTTATTAGTTTAAATAAGCTCATTGCAGCAAGTGTAACTTGCAGTGAACTCAGTTTTGAACATGGAGCATGATACTCATTTCACAGAGTGCCTGTTGAGTGTTCTGTAGTAAACAGAATTTTGGTTGAAAGAAGCCATAGCAGTAAGTGGTTATTGCAGTAAAGTCATTTTGAAACCAAAGTATGATACTGGTTTCACTGAGTGCCAGGTGAATGTTCTTTGTAAATGGAGTTTCAGGTTAAAAGAAGCTCATAACAGCAATTGGATTTTGCAGTGAAGTCAGCTCTGAAAACAGAGTATGATAGCATTTTTACAGAGAGCCTGTTGAATGCTCTGTGTAAATGCAGTTCTGGATAAAAGAAATGTACTCCAAAGAGAAATCAATTTTGAAAATAGAGTATGATACTAGTGTCACAGAGTACCAGTTGAAAGTTGGGGGAGCTTAGTTTTGCCTTAAATAAGCTCATAGCAGCAAGTGGAATATACATTGAACACAGCTTTCAAAACTGTGTTTGATTGTAGTTTCACAGAGAGCCTGTTGAAAGTTCTGTGTAAATGGAGTTTCTGGCTAAAAGACACTCATAGCAGCAAGGAGAAATTGCAGGGAACTCAGTTGTAGAAAGGGATATGATACTATTCTCAAAGAGTGTCAGTTGAATGTTCTGTGAGAATGGAATTCCTAGATTTAAAAAAAAAGCTCATAACAAGTGGAATTTGCAGTGAACTCAGTTTTGAAAATGGAGTGTTATACTAATTTCAAAGAATGGTAGTTGAATGTTCTGGAAAAACATAGTCATTACTTTAAACCACCTCATTGTAGCAAGTTGAATTTGCAGTGAACTCAGTTTTCAAAAAAAAAAGAGTACGATACTGGATTCACACAGTGACAGATGAATGTTCTGTGTAAATGGAATTTTATGTTAAAAGAAGATCATAGCAGCAAATAGATATTACAGTGAAGTTAACTTTGAAAATAGAATATGAAACTATTTTCCCAGAGTGCCAGCTGAATGTTACCTGACAATGGAGTTTTTGGCTAAAAGAAGCTCATAGAAGCAAGTGGAACTTGCAACGAAGTCAGTTTCTACATCAGAGGATGATACTGGTATCACATAGTGCCAGTTGAAAGTTCTAGGAAAGCATAGTTTTTGGCTTAAATAAGCTCACTGTAGCAAGTGAAATATAAATTTAGCACAGTTTTCAAAACTGAGTTTGATTGTAGTTTTGCAGAATGCCTGTTGAGTGTGTGAGTAAATGGAGTTTCTGGCTAAAATAAGCTCATAGCAGCATGTGGATCTTGCAGGGAATTCAGATATGAAATGGGAGTATGATACTAGTTTCAAAGAATGGCACTTTACTACTTTATGAGAACAGGGTTTCTGGCTAAAAGAAGCTCATAGCAACACATGGAAATTGCAGAACTCAGATATGAAAGGGAGTATGATAGTAGTTATTGGCTTAATTAAGCTCATTGCAGCAAGTGGGTCTGACAGTGAACTCTGTTTTGAAAAATGGATTCTGGTACTGGCTTCACAGAGTAACTGTTGGATTTTCTGTCTAAATGGAATTTGGGGCTAAAAGAAGCTCAGCAGCAAGTGAAACTTGCAGCGGAATCAGTTTTGAGAAGAGAGTATGATACTAGTTTCATAGAGTGCCAGATGAATGATCTTGGAAAATGTAGTTGCTGGCTTAAATTAGCTCATAGGAGCATTGGAACATACATTAAATACAGTTTTTCAAACTCAGATACTAGTTTCACAGAGTGCCAGTTGAATGTTCTGTGATTATGCAGTTTCTGGCTAAAAGAAGTTCATAGCAGCAAGTGGAATTTGCAGTGAACTCAGGTATGAAAACTGAATATGATACTTGTTTCACAGCACGCCAGTTGAGTGTCTGAGAAAACATAGTTATTGACTGAAATTGCTCTTTGCAGGTAATGGAACTTGCAGTGAATTCCATTATGAAAATGGAGTATGATATTAATTTCTAAGAGTGCCTGTTGAATGTTTGGAAAAAAGTTATTGGCTTAAATAAGTTCATTGCAGCAAGTGGAACTTACAGCCAACATGGTTTTGAAAATGAAGTATGATACTAGTTTCACAGAGTGACAGATGAATGTTCTGGGGAAATGTAGTTATTGGCTTAAATTAGTTCATTACAGCAAGAGGAACTTGCAGAGAACTCAGTTTTGAAAATGGAGTGTGATACTAGTTTCACAGAGTGACAGATGAATGTTCTGGGAAAATGTAGTTATTAGCTTAAATTAGTTCATTACAGCAAGAGGAACTTACAGAGAACTCAGTTTTGACAATGGAGTATGATACTAGTTTCACAAAGTGACCATTGAATAGTCTGGTAAAACAGTTTCTGGGTTAAATAAACTCATTGCAGCAAGTTAAACTGCAGTGAAGTCCATTTTTGAAACAAAATGTGATGCTAGTTTTGCAGAGTGCCAGTGTGAGTTTTCTTTGAAAGCAGAGTTTCAAGCAAAATGAAGCTCACAGCAACCAGTGGATCTTGCAGTAAACTCAGATTTGAAAACTGAACTTGAAATTTCTGCCACAGAGTACTAGTTGAATGTTGTGGGAAAACAGAGTTTTGGCCTTAAAGAAATTCATAGCAGCAAGTGGGATGTACATTGAACACGGATTTCAAAACAGAGTATGAAACTATTTTCACAGAGTGCCAGTTGAATGTTCCATGGTGTCATCATTTCTGCCTTAAAGAAGCTCATAACAGCAAGTGGAACATACATTGTACAGATTTCCAACCTGATTATGATACACATTTCACAGAGTGCCAGTGGAATATACTGTGAGAACAGTTCTTGGCTAAAAGAAGCTCATTACAGCAAGTGGAAATTGCATTGAACTCAGTTTTGAGAACAGAGTATGATAATGTGTTTCACAGACTGCCAGATGAATGGTCTGTGAAAAAGAGGGCTCTGTCTTAAAGAAGCTCATAGCAGCACATAGAACTTGCAGTGAACGGTTTTGAAGTTTCAGTGCATCCGTTGAACCTTGGGATAAAATGGAGTATTTGGTCTAAATCTCATTGTGTAAGGAGAACATACACTGAACTCAGCTTTGAAAACTGAGTATGACGTCAGTTGCACAGATTGCCTGTTGAATGTTCTGTGGTAAACGAAGTTTCAGGCTAAAAGAAGCTCAGAGAAGCAAGTGGAGCTTGCAGTGAGCTCAGTTATGAAAAGGGACTATGATTCTAGTTTCAAAGAATGCCCATGGAATGTGCTCAGAAAATGTAGTCATTGGCTTAAATAATCTCATGGCAGCAGTCGGAACTTTCAGAGAACTTAGTTTGAAAAGGGAGTAATACTGGTTTCAGAGAGTGCCAGTTGAATGTTTTGGGGAAATGTAGTTGTTAGGTCAAATAGGCTCATAGCAGTAAGTGGAACATTCATTGAACACAGTTTTCAAAATTGAGTATTATGCCAGTTTTATAGAGTGCCACTTGAATGTCCTGGAAAAATGTAATTATTGTCTTAAATAAGTTCATTGCAGCAAATGGAAAATGCAGTAAACTCTCTTTTCAAATATGAGTATGATTGTAGTTTCACTGAGTGCTGTTGAATGTTCTTTGTAAAAGGAGTTTCTGGCTGAAAGAAACACATAACAGCAAGTGGAACTTGCAGGGAATTCAATTTCAAAGAGGGAATATGATAATATTTTCACAAAGTGCCAGTGGTATATTCTGTGAGAAAGTAGTTTCTGGCTTAAAGATGCTCATTGCACAAGTGGAACTTCCACTTCTGTTATGAAAAAGGAGTATAATTCTAGTTTCACAGAGTCTCCATTGAATGTTCAGGAAAATGTAGTTGTTGGTTTAAATAAGCTCATTTCAGCACTGGAAATTGCAGAGAACTCAGTTTTGCAAAGGGAGTATGATACTAATTTTAAATAGTGCCAAGTGAATGTTCTGTGAAAACAAAATTTGTGGCTAAATGAAGCTCATAGCTGCGTGTGGAACCTGGAGTGAATGCTTTTTTTCATTAATACTTTTATTGTGAAATATAACATATATACAAACAAGCAATAAATTTCCAAGTACATTTTAACAAGTAGTTATATAACTAATTTTAATGTATGGTATGGGTTACAACTCCACAATTTTTGGTTTTTTCTTCTAGCTTCTCCAAGAAACTGGAGACCAAAAACAATATCAATATAATGATTCAGCAGTCATACTTATTTATTAAATCCTATCTTCTCTGTTATACTCCTCTTCTCTTTAAATAACCTATATACTTAAAAACAAATTTCTAAGTACATCACAACAATTAGTTGTAGAACAGACTTCAGAGATTGGTATGGACTAAAATTCCACAATTTTAGGTTTTTATTTCTAGCTTCACTAAGGTACTGGAAGCTAAAAGAAATATAGTGTGCTGGTTTGAAAGGCTTATGTGCCCTAGAAAAGCCATGTTTTAATCCTGATCCATTTCGTGGAGGCAGCCATTTCTTTTCATCTCTATCCAGCACTGTAGATTGGAAACTTGATTAGATTATCCCACAGAGATGTGATGAGATCAGCTGTGGGTATTAACCTTTGATTAGAGGGAGATGTGACTCTACTCATTCCAAGTGGGTCTTGATTAGTTTACTGGAATCTTTTAAAAGAGAAAACATTTTGGAAAGAGCCACAAGAAGCATGAGAACACATGCAGTCAGAGACCTTTGGAGATGAAGAAGGAAGACACCCCAGAGGGAGCTTCATGAAACAAGAAGCCTGGAGAGAAAACCAGCAGATGCTGCCATGTTCACCATGTGCCTTCCCAGTTGAGAAAGAATCCCTGAACTTCAGCCTTCCTGAAAGAAGGTTTCTTTTCCTGGATGCCTTAGATTGGACATTTCTATAGCCTTGCTTTAGTTTGGATATTTTCACAAGCTTAGAACTGTAAACTTGCAAAAGAATAATTTTTCTTTTTAAAAGCTGTTCCATTTCTGGTATATTGCATTCTGGCAGCTTGAAAATGAGAACAATCAGTATAATGATTCAGCACCACATTCATTTGTTAAAACCGACCTTCTCTGTATAACTCCATGTTGCATAAAAGGCAACATGATATTTGTGGCAACTTAATTTATAGGCTCAGATTCATGGACAGCACAGACTTCAGTGATAAAAAAAACAGAATTTATTATGAGAGAAATTAAAAGATTACTAGAAATGAGACATAGTTACATCACCAGTTGGGACAACATCAGCACCTGAAGAGAAGTGCTGAGGCATCTCAGAGACAGCATTCAGGGTTTGACTGGCAAAAATACACAGCAGGGCATTCTCACTCTCTCTCTCATAGATTCTCTTTCTAAGTCTTACTTCCTGCATGCTTTTTATATGGCATCTTTACACAATAGTGGCTGGATTCCAATTAGCTTATGTGTACAGGTCCAGCTGGTCCTCTGGGAACTGGCTAGGGTATCTTGGGACCTACATAACTCTTTTTTATCAAAATGCATCTCTTTCTGGGAGAATAACCAGTCCTCCCAGCTAGAATGCACAATTCAACTATTTATTACTAAGGTCATGTAATGGCCACCCCAGTTAAGCATAACAAACTCTAAAACAATTTATTATCAAGGTCGTATAATGCTAACTTCAGTTGAGTATAACAAACTCTACAAATGTATTACCAAAGTCATGTAATGGCCATATCATTTAAGCAGAACAGACTCTACAAATTTAGTTTTCCCTTTCACTCCAACATCACCTTTGATCTTTCAACCCCTCTCTTTAGGAGTATTGGACTATGCCTATTCTTACTTTCTCATGTTGTAAGGGACTATTGATAATATGGAATAGGGGGATGGAACTAGTTGATGTTCTGGAAAGTCTGGCCCCTCTGCATTTCAGGACTTATCTGGTCCAGGTACCCATCTGAAGGTTGTAGGTTTTGGATACTTACTCTAATGTATGGAACCTTTGTATATAATCTCACATAATGCCCTAAGCATTTTTTAGAATTGGTTGGAATGGCTTTGGTTGGATTATGGCAAGTTATGATAGGTAGCAATGTCTAACTGAAGCATGTATAAGAGTGACCTGCAGCATAGTCTTTAAACCATTTGAACTCTCTCAGCCATTGATACCTTAGTTGTTATACTTCTATTCCCCCTTTTTGTCAGAATGGCATTGTTGATACCATAGTGCCAGGGGCAGGCTCACCCCTGGGAGTCATCTCCCATGCCACCAGGGAGACTTTCATCTCTGGATGTCATGTCCTACATAGGGGGAGGGCAATGATTTCACTTGCAGTGTTGGGCTAGGAGAGAGAGAGACCACATCTGAGCAACAAAGGAAGTCTTCTGGAGGTGACTCCTAGGCATACCTATAGGTAGGCTAGGATTCTCCAATACATACATAAGCTTCACAAGATCAAGCCTCAAGAGCACGGGCTTGGTCTATTGATTTGGGTGTCCCTAATGTTTGGCACAGTATCCAGGGTTTCCCTGGTGGTAAAGTTTACTAGATCCATAATTTTCCTCCCATCCCTCAAGAGACTTTGCAATACTTTTTGATAAACTGCTTAATATACTTCGGGAGGTATCCTGGCATTACATTAAGCTATACAGGATTAAAAGTTCTCATTCTTATTCAGAGCTCCCTGTGTTTGGACAGTTTAAATGATCTATCCAGACAGGTTGAATGCTATAGAAAACCTAGGTTCTGGACATAATAAAATTTTCTTTCTTTGGTCTCAAGGAGTAGGTGAAGTTCTAAAATACAGGTAATGTCTTTCTTACGCCTTGTTCTAGTTTGCTAGCTGCTGGAATGCAATATACCAGAAACACAATGGCTTTTTAAAATAGGAATTTAATAAAGTGCTAGTTTACAGTTCTAAGGCCATGAAAATATCCCAATTAAAGAAAGTCTATAGAAAAGTCCAATCTAAGGCATCCAGGGAAAGATACCTAGATTCAAGAAGGCCAATGATGCTCAGGGTTTCTCTCTTGGCTGGAAGGGCACATGGCAAAGTCTGCTTGCTTTCTCTTCTGGCTTCGTGTTTCATGAAGCTCCCCAGGAGGCATTTTCCTTCTTATCTCCAAGGGTCACTGGCTGGTGGACTCTCTGCTTCATGGTTCTGTTCCATTCTGTCATCCTCTGCTCTCTCAGAATCTCCTGGCTCTCTCTCTTGTTCTCTAGACTTTTCCAAAGTTCTTTTAAAAGATTCCAGTAAAACCAATCAAGACTAACTTGGAATGGGTGGAGACACATCTCCACCTTATCAAATTTAGTGTCCACACTTGATTGAGTCACATCTCCATGGAGATAAGCTAATTAAAGTTTCCAACATACCATGCTAAATAGGGATTAGAAGAAACCGTTGTCTTTACAAAATGGGATTAAGAATATAACATGGCTTTTCTAGAGTACATAAATCCTTTCAAACCAACACACCCCTGTACCCTGAATTACCTTAATCCTAACCTGATTGGTTTCATTCTTATCCCTAAATACCGTGTTATATAAAACAGCCCCTCAAAATCCAGAAATAAGAATTACCACTCTGGACTAAGTGTGACAGCCATAAGAGCATACAATCTAGGTTCCAGTTTTCTTGTAAGTATTTTCTGAATGAGATCATACAATATTTGCTCTTTTGTTTTTTTGTTTTTTTGTCTTATTTTGCCTCACCAAATGCCCCACAGGTTCATTCACATTGTTGCATGCCGCACAACTTCATTTATTTTTGTAGCAGCACTGTGTTCAATCATATGTTTACACCATCATTCACCAATCTATTTCTCAGTGTATCTTTCAGCCACCTCCATCTGCTGTGCCTCATACATACTGTCCATACTCAAAGTCCATCAACACTCTCAATTTTAGATAATTTCATTGTTTCCAAGAGAAAGATACCCAATAAGCACACCCTCACAAAGTAGAAAATGCAAACTTCTCCCTAACCCTGGTCCCTTCCCCCATTATGTACCCCTTGTATTGCTGTGGTACTGTTGATGTTTTCCTGCTAAAAATAGCCCATAGCATACAATAGCATTTCTTCCCCTACCCAGAAATTACACATTCTTTGTACAAGATTCATATCTTTGCATAGTTTATGCAAGAACTTATTATTATTTGTAGTGTTAATTGGTGGGACACATGGATCAATACAACCCCTATCAATCATGTTCACCTTCAATATGGTAATTTTACTTATATACCTACTAATGAACTGCCTTCACTCTTATCTACTCCCTTACAATTAAGTTCAACCTCATTAGCAAAGTGTTCACCTCTCAAACTTCTGTGTATCTCTAAGTCTCGTATATTCTGTATTACACGGCTCTGATTTTACCTTTACCCTGGTCACAAAAGTGGAATCATACTGTAACTATTCTTTCGTGTCTGGCTTATTTCACTCATCATTATGTACTCAAGTTTCATCCATCCTGTCATGTGATTCAGGACATCATTTTGCCTTATTGCTGCACAATATTCCATTATATCTCTATACTACATTTTGTAAATCTACTAGTCTGTTGATGGGCACTTGGATTGTTTCCATCTTTTGGTGATTGTGTATAGTGCTGCTGTGAACACTGGTGTGTAAATCTCTGTTTGTGTCACTGTTTTCAGCTCTTCTGGGTATATATCAAGTAGGAGTATTGCCAGGTCATAGGGCAACTTGATATTTAGATTTTGGGGAACCACAGACTGTCTTCTACAGTGGCTTCACCATTATACATTCTCACCAAAAGTGCATAAATGTCCCAATTTCTCCATATCCTTAACAACATTTGTAGTTTCCTGCTTGTTTAATAGCCATTCATAGAGGTGTGAGGTGGTTTCTCATTTTGTAGTCTTCATTTGCATTTCCCTTATAGCTAATGAGAATAAACATCTCTTCATGTGCTTTTTAGCCATCTGTATTTGCTCTTCAGAAAAATGTCTATTCATATCTTTAGCCCACTTTATAATTGGGATGCTTGTACTTTTGTTGTTGAGTTCTATGATTTCTTTATGTATTCAGGATATCAAATCTTTATCTGATATGTGATTTCCAAATACTTTCTCCCACTGAGTTGGCTGCCTCTTCACCTTTTTGACAAAGTCTTTTGAGGTGCAGAAGCATTTAATTTTGCAGAATTCCCAATTATCTATTTTTTTCTTTTGTTGTCTGTGCATTAGGTGTAAAGTTTAGGAAGCTACTTCCTATTACTAGGTCTAGAAGACGTTTCTCTACATTTCCTTTAAGAGCTTTATAATACTGGTTTTTATATTTAGATATTTCTTCCTATTTGAGTTGATTTTTGTATAGGGTGTAAGGTAAAGGTCCTCTTTCATTCTTCTTGTTATTGATACCCACTTCTCCCATGCCCATTTATTTAAAAGACTATTTTGTCCCAGTTCAGTGGATTTGGGGGCATTGTCAAAGATCAATTTAACATAGATTTGGTGGTCTATTTCTGCACTCTGGATTCAATGCCATTGGTTAATACCTCTATTTTGTGTCAGTACCAGGCTGTTTTGACCACTGTAGCTTTATAACAAGTTTTAAAATTGGGGATTGTCAATCCTCCCATTTCACTCTTCTTTTTTAGGATACTTTTAGCTATTTGGGGTCTCTTTCCCTTCCCAAAGAATTTGGTAACTAGCTTTTCCAAGTCTTCAAAGTAGTTTTTTGTCATTTTGATTCATACTGCATTGAATCTATAGATCAATTTGGGTAGAATTGACAACTACAACCTTCTTATTCATGTCTGTGGAATGTCTTTCCACCTATTTAGATCTTCTTTGATTTCTTTTAACAATGTTATCTAGTACTCTGAGTACATGTCCTTTATATCCTTAGTTAAGTTCATTCTTAGATACTTGATCATTTTAGTTGCGATTTTGAATGGAATTTTTCCTTAATTAACTCCTAGGTTATATCCCTGCTGATGTATAGAAACATTACTGATTTGTGTACATTAATTTTATATCGTGACACTGCTGACTTTGTTTATTAGCTCAAGTAACTTTGTTGTAGATTTCTCAGGATTTTCCAAATACAGAATCATGTCATCTGCAAGTGGTGAAAGTTTTAGTTCTACCCTTCCAATTTGGGTGCCTTTTATTTCTTTTTCTTGTATGATTGCTCTAGAACTTCCAGTACAATATGGAATGATAGTGGTGACAGAGGGCATCCTTGTCTTGTTTCCAATATTATGGGGAAAGCTTTCAGCCTCTCACCATTGAGTACAATGCTGGCTATGGGTTTTTCATATATGCCTTTATCATATTGAGGAAGTTATCTTTGATTCCTAACTTTTGAAGTGTTTATCAGAAAAGTATGTTGCATTTAATGTTTTTTTCAGCATCAATCGAGATGATCATGTGATTTTTCCCTTTTGATTTGTTAATGTGCTATATTACATTAACTGATTTTCTTGTTTTCTTGTGTTGAACCATCCTTGCATTCCTGGTATAAACCCCACTTGGTCATGGTGTATAATTCTTTTAATGTGCTGTTAGATTCTATTTGCTAATATTTTGTTGAGAATTTTTGTATCTGTGTTCATTAGGAAATTGGGCTGTAGTTTTCCTTTCTCATAGCATCTTTATCAGGCTTTGATATTAAAGTGATGTTAGCTTCATAAAATGAAGCTAGTGTTCTTTTTTTCCTTTTAGGTAGTGTTCTTTTTCCTCAATTTTTTCTTTAAAGTTTGAGCATGATTGATGTTAGTTCTTTTTGGAATGTTTGATAAAATTCCCCTGTGAAGCCATCTGGCCCTTGGCTTTTCTTTGTGGGAAGATTTTTTATGAGTGTTTGAATCTCTTTATTTGTGACTGGTTTGTTGAGATCTCCTATTTCTTCTTGAGTTACTGTAGCTTGTTTGTGTATTTCCAGAAATTTGTCCATTTCATCTAAGTTATCTCGTTTATTGGCATATAGTTGTTATAGTATTCACTTATGATTTTTTTCTTCAGGGTCTGTGGTAATGACCCCCCTCTCATTTCTGATTTTATTTTCATCCTCTCTTTTTCCCTTTGTCAGTCTTGCTAGTGGCCCATCGATTTTATTGATTTTCTCAAAGAACCAACTTTTGGTTTTATTGATTCTTTCTATATTGTTCTTTTGTTCTCCCATTCATTTTACTCTACTTTAATTCTTGTTATTTATCTTCTTCTATTTGCTTTGTGGTTAGTTTGCAGTTCTTTCCCAAATTCCTCCAGGTGAGCAGTTATGCCCTCAATTTTTGCTCTCTCTTCTTTTTTAATACAGGAATTTAGAGCAATAAACTTCCCTCTAAGGACAACCTTTGCTGTACCATATAAGTTCTGATATGTTGTATTATCATTTTTACTCATTTCTGGATAGATCTGATTTGTCCAGCTATCTCTTCCTTGATCCACTCATTGTTGAAGAATGTGTTAATCTCCACTTATTTGTAAAAGTTCTGATTTGTTGGTGGTTATTGACTTCCAGCTTCACTCCATTGTGATCAGAGAAAGAGTTTTGAATAATTTCAATGTTCTTAAATTAATAAAGATCTGTTTTGTGCCCCATAATATGGTCTATCCTTGAGAATGTTCCGTGAGCACCAAAAAAGAATGTATATCCTGGTGTTTTGGGGTGTAACGACCTATATATGTCTGTTAAATCTAATTTATTTATCAAATTGTTTACGTTCTCTACATCCTTGTTAATCTTCTGTCTGGTTGTTCTAACTATAGATGAGAGTGGTGTATTGAAGTCTCTCACTATTATTGTTGAAATGTCTATCACTCTCTTCAGTTTTGCCAATGTCTGTCTCATGTACATTGGAGTTCCTTGATTGGGAGCATAAACATTTATGATTGCTATTTGTTCTTGGCTAATTGTTCTTTTTGTTAATATATAGTGTCCTTCTTTGTCTCTTATGATGTCTTTCATTTAAAGTCTATTTTGTCTGATATTAGTATAGCTACTCCTGCTTTCTTTTGGTTACACATTGCATGGAACATCTTTTTCCATCATTTCATTTTCAATCTATTTGTATCCTTTTGTCTAAGATGATTCTTTTGTAAGCAGCATATAGCTGGATTATATTTCTTAATCAACTTTTCCAATCCATATCTTTTAATTGGTAAGTTTAGTCCATTAACATTCAAAGTTACTACTGTGAAGGCATTTCTTGAATCCAACATCTTTTCCTTTGGATTTTGCTTGTCAGATCTATATGTTCTTTCCTTCTTTCTCTTTTAATCCTTTAGGTTACCCTTAATGGTCCTCTTCAATTCTGTGCCCTCCTCCAGACATTCCTCTCCTGTCTTTTTGTTTTCAGCCAGTGAACTCCCTTTAGTATTTCTTGTAGAACTGGTCTCTTCTTGGCATAGTCTCTCAGCCTTTTTCTGTCTGTGAAAATTTTAGTCTCTCCCTCAGGTTTTAAGGATAATTTGGCCTTATACCGAGTTCTTGGCTGGAAGTCTTTCTCTTTCAGGATCTTAAATATTTCATACCACTGCCTTCTCACTTCCATAGTGCCAGTTGAATAGTCCAAACATAGTCTTATGCACTTTCCCTTATATGTAGTAAATTGTTTTTCTCTTGCCACTTTCAGGATTTTTTTGTTTCTCTTCAACATTTGACAGACTGATTAGTGTGTGTCTTGGGGTAGGCTTATTTGTATTTATTCTATTTGGAGTTCACTGGACTTCTTTGATTTGAATATTGGTGTCTTTTATAAAGGTTGGGAAGTTTTCCCCAATCATATCCTCAACTAATTTTCCTAGCTTTTAACTCTTCTTTTCTCCTTCTGGGACACTGGTGATGCTTTTATTTATATGCTTTGTTTTGTCCATCATTTCCCTGAGATCTTACTTAAATTTTTGCATCTTTTTTGTCATTTGCTCTTTTGTGTGTTTGAAATCTGTAGTCCTGTCCTCTAGTTCACTTATTTTTTCTTCTGCCTCCTCAAATCTGTTGCTGTGTATCTCTAGTATATTTTTTATTTGGTCTACAGCATCTTTAATCTCTATGATTTCTGCTATTTTTCTATTTATTCTTTCAAATTCCTCTTCATGCTCTTCTAGTGTTTCCTTGATCTCCTTTATGTCATTAGCTGTCCCACTGATTTCATTCAGTAAATGTATATGAAACCTTTGATTAGTTGTTCCAAAGTCTGTGTCTCCTTCAGTGTTTTAACTTAGTCATTAGGCTGGTCTGTATCTGTCTTCATCTTCATATGGATAGTGATCTTCTGCTGTTTTCATGGCATATGAATATCTTGATAGGGTTACTTTGAATATTGATTTCCTTCAGTAGTCTAAAGCTTTGTGTTTGCAGGATGGACATGGAGCAGGATGCAGAGTGTGGGGAGGAGCACAATACTGCAGTGACGGGTTGTAGTGCAGATATATACACAGGTCTGAGACTCTATGCTGGTGCCTATAAGCATGGGGTTGCAGGGTTGTGGACATGTGGTGTGGGGGCTGTGACAGTGAGGTGCAACTTAGGCAGGCCTTGGAGCTCATGAGCAGGGTGCAGACATGGGAGACACAGAGGTAGGGTACAGCAGAAGGTGGATGTGGTGGCTGAGTGGATGTGCTAGGGCTGGTATGTGGGCAGGTTGTGGGTGGGTGTATGAAGCTTGTGGGTCATGGGTATCAGGGTGTGGGGTACAGGGCACAGAAGTCATGGCACAGGGAGGTCAGTGTGTGGGTGTGTCCTTGCACAGGGGGACAGGTCCATGGGGGCAAGGATGTATATATATGAGTGTGTAGGGGTGGGACACAGGTCACAGAGGTTGTGGGATGTGTGTCAGGGGTGGGTGTGACCCTGGTACGGTTTCATGAGTGGGGGTGGGGTAGGGGTGCCCACTTGTGCAGAGCAGAGGCTATGTGGCACAGATGGGTAAGAGCACCTGCTAGGTGTGGGAGAAGGGCACTTGTGCTCTTGGGTAGGACAAGGGTGTGCATGTGCACAAGACATGCGGGTGGGGTGCAGGGGTCAAGTGGTCTGTGCATGGATATGTGGGTGCCTGGCAGGGAGGATGTGGCTGTGCTGGTGGGTGTTTCTGGGGGGCAGGGCCCTGGTGTGCTTGTGCACAGAGCTCAGAGACAGATTTTGCTTGAGTGGGCTACGGGGAGGTATGGCCCAGATGCACAAATCAGCACTTGTCCAAAGCCGAGGGGGCATGGCAAGAATGGGCACATGTGCATGCACATGTCTGCAGGGCTGGATGCTGATGTGTGCATGGGCAGAATTCTGGGGGGTCATATGGGGTTGAGCGACTGTATGGGCTGGGTGTGGGTGTGGTCCACTTACGAAGATGAGCACCTGCAGCCCAGGTGCAAAGGTGACTGCCTGCATGGGGCAGGGAGGGGTAGGGGGTTCTAGGGCCTGGCTGTGGGTATGTGGGTTTGGGGAGGGGTGGATGAGACTGTGCTTGTGTGGGAGAGGTGGATCTGTCTAGGGCAGGCTTGTGTGCATGTGGGGCTGGGGTGTGGAGCAGGGATGCACAGGAAAGGAGTTCAGTGTGGGGGTGCTTGGAGCTTGGGGTTGGCAGGTGACAAGATTCAGGTGCATGGGGTGTAGGGGGAGTTACAGGTCACAGAGCAGGGGTGGGGGCAGTGCCCATTTGGGACATGCATTCAGAGAATGTGGCCTGACATACTTCCTTGTCCCCATATCTTTGTCTGTGCACTCCTGATGGCTCTGGGCCTCTGTCTAGAAGTGGATGTGCTAGACTGTTTGCACTAGGTGGCTGGTCTCCAATTCTCTGCATCTCAGTTATTCTACTTTTTCAACCAAGGCCTACCTATGTGATGTAGAAGACCCTCCCAGATCACTTACCCTCTGGAATTGGTCTCCTGGTCTTTTTTCTGTCCCTTCTTTAGCTGTTCTTGGAGCAGGGGTAAACTTGGCTTATCCTATTCCACCAACTTCCCACTGTAGAAAACTCACTTTTGAAATGGGAGTATGATACTAGCTTCACAGAGTGCCAGTTGGATGTCCTGAAGATTGGAGAGTTAGGCTAAAAGAAGCTCATAGCAGCAAGTGGAACATGCAGTGGGCTCAGTTTGAAAAAGGAATACAACACTAGGCTCACAGAGTGCCAGTTGAATGTTTTCTGAGAATGGCATTTCTGGCTAATAGAAGCTCATAGCAGCAAGAGGAGCTTGCAGTAAACTTTGGTTTGTAAATTGAGTATGATACTAGTGTCACAAAGGGCCAATGGAAAGGTCAGGGAACATGTAGATTTTGGCTTAAATAAACTTAGCAGCAAGTGGAATATACATTGAACATAATTTTCAAACAAGAGTATGATTTTAGCTTCACAGTGTCCCTATAAATGTTCGGGGTAAATAGGGTTTCAGGCTAAAAGAAGCTAATACCATCAAGTGGAACTTGCAGTGCAATCAGTTTTGAAAACAGAGTAGATACTAGTTTTACAGTGTGCCAGATAAATGTTCTGTGAGAATGGATTTTCTAGTGACAAGAAGCTCATACAAGCAAGTGGAAATTGCATTGAACTCACTTTTGAAAATGGAGTATGATGTGAGTGTCTCAGAGTGCTAGTTGAATACTCTAGGAAAATGAAATTTTTGCCCTAAATAAGCTCCTAGCAGCAAAGAGAATAAATACTGAACACAGTGTCTCAAACTGAGTATAACACTAGTTTCGCACACTGCCAGTTGAATATTCTGAGAGAATATAGATTCAGGCTAAAAGAAGCTCATTGCAGCAAGTGGAATTTGCAGTGAACTCATTTCTAAAAGTGGAGTATGATACTAGCGTCACAGAGTGTGTGCTGAATGTTCTGTGTAAATGCAGTTTTTTGCTTAAAGAAGCTCATTCCAGCAAGTGGAGATGCAGTGAACTCAGTTTTGACAGTGGAGTATGAGACTTGCATCAGAGAGCGCCTGCTGAATGTTCTTTGTAAATGGAGTTTCTGCCTTAAAGATGCTCATAGCAGCAAGTGGAACCTGCAGTGAACTCAGTTTTGCTATGGGAGTATGATACTAGTTTCAGAGTACCTGTAGAATATTTGGAGAGAATGGATTTACTCACTAAGAGAAACTCACAGCAGCAAGTGGAGCTTGAAGCCATCTCAGTTATGAAAAGGGAGGATGATACTAGTTTCACAGAATGTCAGTTGACTGTTCTGGGAAAGCATAGTCATTGGGTTAAATAAGCTCTAGACAACAATGGGAACTTGCAGTGAACTTAGATTTGAAAACTGAGTGTGATACCAGTGTCACAGAGAGCCAGTTGAATGTTCAGAGAAAACATGGTTTTGGCATCAATAACCTCATAGCAGCAAGTGGAATATACATTGAGCACTGTTTTCAAACTTGATTTTCATAGAAGTTTCACAGAGTGCCCGTTGAATGTTTTATAAGAATGGAGTTTCTGTCTAAAAGCAGTGCATATCAGCAAGTGGAACTTTCAGTGAACTCAGTTTTGAAAAGGGCATATAATGCCAGTTTCACAGAGAGCCAGTTCAATGCTCTGGGGAAATGTACTTGCTGGCTTAAGTTAGCTCATTGCAGCAAGTGGAACTTTCAGTGTACCCTGTTTAGAAAATGAAGTATGAGACTGGGATCACAGAATGTCAGTCAAAATGTCTAGGAACACATAGTTTTTGGCATAATAAGGTCCTAGCACCAAGTGGAATATATATTGAACACAGTTTTCCAAACTGAGTATGATTGCAGTGTGCCTGTTGAATGTTCTGTGTAAATGGAGTTACTCACTAAAGAAGGTCATAGCAGTGGTACCTGTGGGGAACTCAGATTTGAAAGGGAGTATGATACTAGTTTCACAGACTGCCAGTTGAATGTTCTGTGAGGATAGAGTTTCTGGTTAAATGAAGCTCATCCCAGCAAGTGGAATTTGCAGCACACTCAGTTATAAAAAGGGTGTATAATACTACTTTCACACTGTGCCAGTTGAAGGTTCTGTGACAATGTAATTTTTGCCTTAAATATGTACATTGCAGCAAGTGGAACTTCAGTGAAGTCAGTTTTGAAAACAGAGTATAATAGTTTTACAGAGTGCCAGTGGAAATGTTCTGAGACAATGGATTTTCTGGCTAAAAAAAGCTCATAGCAGAAAGTGGAGCTTACTGGGAACTCAGTTTTGAAAATGGAGTGTGATGCCAGTTTCACAGAGAACCAGTTGAATGTTATGTGAGAACAGAATTTCTGCCTAAAAGAAGTGGGACTTGCAGTGAACTCAGTTATAAAAAGGGAATATGATACTAGTTTCACATAGTGCCAGTTGAGTGTTCTTTCAGAGTTTCTGGCTTAAAGAAGCTCATAGAGCAAGTGGAATATGCAGTGAACTCAGTTTGAAAATGGAATATGATACTTGTTTCACAGAGTGCCAGTTGAGTGTTCTGGGCAATTGTAGTTATCAGCTTAAATAAGCTCATTGCAGCAAGTGGAATATACATTGAAAACAGTTTTCAAACCTGAGTATAATTGCAGTTTCACAAAGTACCTGTGAATGTTCTGTGGAAATGGATTTCCTGGCTAAAAGAGTTCATAACTGCATTTGGAACTTGCATTGAACTCAGTTTTGAAAGCTGAGTATGATATTAGTATCACAGATGAACTTTTTTGTTATTTCAGGGAGCAGGTACTTTTTGGCTTAAATAAGTTCAGAGAGGCAAATGGAACCATGCACCACCACCACCACCCCAAAAAAACTGAGTTTGATTGCAGTTTCACAGAATGTCTGTTATATGTTCTATGCAAATGGAATTTCTCGCTAAGAGGAGCTTCTATCAGCAAGTGGAACTTAGAGGGAACTGTTTTGAAAGGGAGTATGATACTAGTTTCAATGGATGCCAGGTGAATGTTCTGGGAAAATGCAGCTTTGGGCTTACATAGGCTCATATCAGCAAATGCTACATTCGTTGAACACAGTTTTAAAACTGAGCACGATACTACTTTACAGAGTGTCAATTGAATGCTTTTGGGGAGGGAGTTTCTGGCTATAAAATAAGCTCATAGCAGCAAGTGGAACTTACAGGGAACTCTATTTGAAAATGAGGTATGACACTACTTTCATAGAGTGCCTGTTTTATGTTCTATGTAAACTGAGTTTCTGCCTAAAATAAGCTCATTGCAACAATTGGAACTTTCAGTGGACTCAGTTTTGAAAACAGAGTATGATACTTGTTTTACAGAGTGCCATTTGAGAACAGAGTTTCTGGCTAAAAGAGGCTCATAGCCACAAGTGGAACTTGCACGAACTCAGTTATAAAAAGAGATTATAATACTCGTTTCACAGAGTGCCAGTAAAATGTTCTAGAGCAGCATAGTTTTGGCTTAACATGTTTATTGCAGCAAGTTGGATTTACAGTGAAGTCAGTTTTGAAAACAGAGTATTATGATAGTTTTACAGAGCACCAGTTGAATATTCCATGAAAACAGATTTTCTGGCTAAAAGAAGCTTATAGCAGCAAGTGCAGCTTGCAGGGAACTCAGATTTAGAAAGGAGTATGATACTACTGTCTCAGGTGCTAGTTGAATATTCTGGGAAGATGCTGTTTGGGGCCTAAATAAGCCCTTAGCCTCAAGTGGAACATATCTTGAACACAGTTTTCAAAACTGTGTATGATATAAGTTTCACAGAGTGCCTGCTGTATATTCCCTGTAAGTGGAGATTCAGGCTGAAAGAGCCTCATAGGAGCAACTGGAACTTGCAGTTGCCAGTTTTAAAAAACAGAGATAATATTAGTTTTACAGAGTGCCAGATGAATGTTTGTGAAAAATGGAGTATCTGGGTAAAAGACGTTCTTTACAGCATGTGGAACTTGCTATTAAGACAGTTTTGAAAATGAGATATGACACTAGTTTCACAGAGAGCCAGTAGAACATTTTGTGAAAAATGGAGTATATTCCTAAAAGAAGCACATAGCAGCAAGTATGTCTTGCAGTGAACTCAGTTTTGAAAATGTAGTATGACACCAATGTCAACAGAGTGCCTGTCGAAATTTCAATGTT
>PVIY010010522.1:0-24570 GCA_004026745.1 Myrmecophaga tridactyla
AGTTCCTCAGAAAGCTACATACAAAATTACTGTATGACATGACAATCTTACTTCTGTGTATATACTCCAAAGAATTGAAAGCAAAGAATTGAATAGAAATTTGCACTCCAATGTTTATAGCAGCATTATTCACAATATCCAAAAGACGCAAGAAACTTGAGTGTCTGTTGATAGATAAATGGATAAACAAAAATGTGATATCAACATACAATGTGATATTATTTAGCCATATAAAGGAATGAAATTCTGATACATGTGACAACATGGTTGAACCTTGAAAACATCATGTTGAGTGAAATACGCCAGACACAAAGGACAAATAATGTATGATCTCACAGGTGTGAAATGATTACAGTAAGAAAATTCACAGAGTCAGAAACTACACATTACCAGGGGCTGGGCTGGGGATAGGGAAGGAGCGGTTCATGTTTCATTGATACAGAGATTCTGTTGGAGTAATGGAGAACTTTTGGTAATGGATGACAGTTTTGGTAACGCAATATTCTGAATTAATTTACACCACTGAATTATATATTTGAATGCATATTAAAATGGGAAATTTAGGTTGTATATATTCTACTAGAATAAAAATTTAAAAGAAACCATGTACAACACAAACAGTAAACTCTCATGCATACTGTGGCCTATAAGTCATCATACAGTTACAATAATATTTTCTCTTCAGTTGTAACAAAGGTTCCACACTAGAGGAAAATGTCAATACTGGGGTGGGGGTATATGGAAACTGCATTGTCTGCAACATTTTTCTGTAAATCTACAACTTCTCCAATAAAAAACAATAATAAAGAAAACACATGCTTTGGAGTCTGAGAGACGGCGTCACTGTTAGCTTGTGATGCTGCAGTTTCTTAAACTCTCTGGGCCCTATTTTCCTCATTTGCATAACAGACTGCTACCCACTGATAAGATAGCTGAAAGTAAATGATATTATGTTGACCAAGTACATGGCCCAGGGCATGGGACATGGAAAGTACTATTGCCGTAACCATCACCATCATCATCATCATCATCATCATCATCATCATCACTGTCATCAATAAGATTGTTTCTTACTCTTTCCTGTCCGTGCTAACCACTAGGCACAGCAAAGAGGAGGGTAGACGCTCTGTCCACTTGCACTGGTGCCCTCATGAGGACACCTGACTGTTACCATCCTAGACGGACCGCAGGAACATGCAGTCTCCATGGGGTGCCGGGAAGCGTACTATGATATAAATAGCACTTGAGTAGGAAACCAGAGGTGTAACTTCTGGTCGTGGCTCACGGTGTGTGTTCGGCCAGTTGCCTTACCATCCTAGGCTTCGGTTTCCTTATTTTAAACAGCAGCAACAACAAAAATAAAAACAGGCCAGCCAAGCTTCGGAATGTGACCCACGAGATCATTTCTTCCCACGTGTTCTCTCCTGTTGAGCATGGTTGTGACCCCAGTTTTTCTCAGGACAGTCCCTCTGCAAGCCATTGCCATACAGTTTTTATATGCAATAAAAAACTTACGTGTTACCCTAAACTAGGCGACCCTGATATTCCTTTCTGTTAATATATTTTAAGATTTTATAACTCTTTACTAGATGCTTGATGTTAGAGAAAATCAATCAAACCCTTTTGCTCAGACAGGGATGAGATCAAGGAGAAGCTTTGGTCGAACCAGAAAAAAAGTTAGGGAACATTAACCAATATCAGCCCTCAAGGGCAAAGATCCATGACTGGAAAGAGGTACCAAATCATTAACCACATTCTGAGACTCTAATCTTTTTTATTTCCATATTAAGGTTACTATTCATACCTATATTATATTCTCTACCTCCTGCTCATCAACCAGCAATTACATGCACAAATATATACCCCTATACACCAAAATATACTTAATTATATATATATATGTATACATACATATATCTGTGTATATTTTATTTTTCCAACCTCACTCCCACATGCTTGTCCTAACCACGCTCTCTTTGGCCTCATGTACACAGATCCGATTAGTACTTTTGGCAATTCGGAGTCTATGTTGTATTCTATGTCAAGATAATTTTTGACATATCAACTCCATTTTACAAATGGGGAGGCTGAGGCCCAGGAAAGTTCCATGACTGCCACCAAATCACTGTGCTGTCTTAGGGAAGACCTGGAATCCAGGTCTCCTAAATCCCAGATCTAAGCTGCCTGTGCCTGGACACTCATAGCCTACCACAGCTCCCAGGTGCTCTAACGAGGTTCCCCTTTCTTCTGCCTCCAGGGGCCTTCCCCACCTACAGTCTTCCAGCCTGACCTAATATTTTCCATACCCCTCAGCCAACTCCCAGCAGCCTCTGGCATTTCCCAAGTGCATAGTTCACCAAACCGAACCATTTCCTCTTTATTATCTACACAAATATTCTTAATTATTTCTCCTCCAACCCAAAGTACTTATTTCTTATTTATGGGAATAAACACAAAGCCGGCAGGGCTCATATTTCACAGGGAGCCATTCCAATGGCATCTAGAGCCTTCCAAATTTAAGGCGCAGGAGAGCTGATTCTCCGCCTGTTTCATTATAAAGGGGTTCTCCATAAATATTAGACTTTGAATTCTACCCAAGTAATGCATTAATAGATACTAAACCATTAATAATTTCTGTACTTTTTCATAAATGGGCAAAGTCCAATAAATAAACGATATCTCTTTCACAGCAGAGCAGGGTTAACAAGAACCAAGGAGATTTCAAAGACAAACTACTAGTAGGGGCTGCCAGGAGGTGAGATTCATAATGAAACTACAAATTCTGGGGACCTATTTTTTACTGTCCACCATGGCAAGTATCTAAAATTAAATGCTAAGCAGAAATCTGTCCTGGAATCTGACACACAGTAGTTTGGGTAAACAATCTCTGAAATTAAAAACAGATTCTGGAGAATAAATAAGTCTGCATACGATCTCTCTGATAACAGACACCTCTCCCTGATAAATCAAAGGCTCTAGCCCTACAGAGCCTTTCTAAATTAGGCCAGCTGATTCACCTAAAATATTTCATCTCGGGCTGCTTGTCTTAATGAACAGTGGTAATGGCTAGCTTCTTACCACTTACAGCATCAGGACCAAAGCCTAATGATATCAAAGGCCTGGGGAAGGTGGGAGGTATGAGAGAGATGGTGGGCAAGAGGTGGATGCTTCAGGGGCAGAGGGAGCTCACCATAATACTCATTTACCCACGTCCTGTGGCCCAAGTCAACTGGTTTCTCCTGCAATGCATGCCCATCCCATCCCCAACGGTCCCCAGAGTTCTGAAGTTTGAATTGGAGATGTTAGATAACAAAGGGAACCAGCCCAGGGTGGGCAGAAGACCTGAGCCCAAGCTTTACCACTCCTAGCGGTGCAAACTTGGACAGATTCCTGAATATCTCTGAGCTTCACTTTCCTCATCTGTAAAGTAGGAGTAATGATAGCTGCCCAACCTACTCCATGGGACTATGGCGAGAAATAATGGGAAAGCGCACATGGATGGACTGCATAACCTACAAAACACTATTTTCACAGTAGAAGTAGCAACATTCCAAAATTTATTCACCAAAATCTGAGCACCCCCTACGTGCCAGGAGCTGGAGATAAAATAGTGACTAGGACAGAAGAGACCCCAACATCGTGTTGTTCTTGTAGTGAATGGAAGTGGACAATTTGTCTGTGAAATGCAGGCTGTATAGTGTGTTAGAAGACGTTACCTGCTATGGAGAAAAATTAAGGAGGTGAGGGAGTCACGAAGGGACTCGGTGGGAGGAGAGCTGCACTTTTGAATAGGAGGCCAGGGGAAGGCCTTACTGAGGACACAGCTCTTAAGTAAAGAAGGGAAGAGAATGAACCTCATAAATAATGGGATCACCAAGGGAAAAGATCTCCAAGTGGTATCTGAGGAGCTCAAGGACCCTGTGGCAGGAGCGAGGGCAGAGAGGGGGGCTGAGGCCAGAGCCTGAGAGGGGTAGGGAGGGGAGGTCCCGCCCAGCCTTCTGGGGACTTGGGCTTCTGAAAGCTTTCCAGCCGAGGAGTAACTGGGTTTAAGTTACATTTTAATGGGAGCACTTTCTGGCTGGTCTGCTAGGAATAAAAATAAATGAAAGTGGGATAATGTTAACATTGTTATTCCAAGATTGTCATCACACGCAATGTGGATCCCGGTGAGAAAGGGAGGGATATGAAGGGAACCAAGTGGAGAGTCTTAGTTTCTCTTGGAAAGATTGTGGGGGGACAGGGAATCAGAGTCGGGGGACAAGTGAGCCCCAACTTGAGCACAGACTGGGAAGCAGCCTCAAACACCCAAGCCTGCCTCTGTTGCTCTCATGTGGACTCACAGCCAGCGAGGCTGTTTGTGGAGAGAGAGAGAGAGGGGAGGAAGAAGGGGAGTGAACGGGTAAAATAAAACCGCCTTTTCCTGAACCCCATGCCTCTGGTACAATCAGTGAAGCAATGCGAAGCCCTATGCTTTTAAGCCTGGGGCCTGTCTCTTTATTAAAAATGAAAATGAGATTTTATTTTAAAAAGGGGGAGCCCGGTTGAAGGCCACAGACCATATTTTATCAGTTTGGTGTCAGCACAAGTGGCAAATGCAACATAATAAGAAGAGCAATCTCGCCTCCCGCTTCAGAACCGAAAACGAGCAGAGGTCATTCCATTAGTGATCGCAGCTGCTTTTAAATGAAACACATATAACCTTAATCCAATTAATGAAAGTATCCAGCAATTCTCACCGATGCTCATGCTGAATGAATGTTGAAACCTTGCTCATTCACCAGCTCCTTTGCACTCTATTTCAAAAATCTCAAAAGCATGAGCTAATTCCTGAATGAAGGAAACTGTGACTCAGCATTCTTCTTCTCCTTTCTTCATTTCTGGCAACTTGGCGTTTGTCCTGGGGTTGGGCCTGCTGAGCGCTGCTCCCCTCTCTCCTGGACTTTGGCTGCTTGTGCAAGGAGTGGGAAAGCTGACACACAAGCACGCTCAGACTCATCCTTCACCACCCAACCACAGGCAGTGGCAGAGGATGAAAAGAAGTGAAGCTGTCCTCTCCGTGTAATCTCGGATGTCGGAAGGGGCCTTCATTCTCCTTCTCCTGGTAGTATTTTCATAGTCAGTATTCCTCCACTGCTCCTAATCCTAGCATCTATTTCAAACCAGCTTCCAGATAGGTTTACCACACAGAGAACAATGCCTTCCCCTTGCTTTTGCCTTTTGGAGTTATCTCCTTATTAAGTGGCCACAAAAATACCTAGCTTTTGGATCTGAGAAGTCTGCCTGAGCCTCCCTTTATCAGTGCCACGTTCTGCTGAAGGTACCCACCATGATTTGAGGACGTATGTGGATATGTCATTAATTGCAAAAAGAAAAGCTACTCAATTCTCCTCCTGTCCCTTTGATGGCAACAAGGGGGACTTCTTAGTCTGGAGCTAACGTGTCTCTAATGCTTTCCTAACATGGATTTTTTCTTTCTTTTTTTTAAACAAAGAAAGCAGCCCTCAGTCTCAAAGTCTTCAGCAAGCCACTGTATCTGGCTACTATTTGGTTTTTAATGTATACACTTCTGGATACTTTCTACTTATGATAGGTGGTCGTGGTCCTTCCTTTGTGACAGAGATACAGAGAGCTACTTTTTAAAGCACCATAAGGGAAAATGAGTTAACAGTAGGATTTTTCAACTTTGGCACTTACAACACTGTGGGTCACATAATTCTTTGTTGTGGGTGGGGGGGTGTCTGGGGCATGACCGGATATTTAGCAACCACCCGGACCCCCAACCACTCAGTGCCAATAGCACTCGCATCCCCAAAGTTGTAACAATCAAAAAACGTCTCCATATGTATTAACGTCCCTTGGGGGGCAGGACTGCCTCCAGGCAGTGAAAACCACTGATTTAAAGCAAAGGGAAGTAAACAACAATAGCAGTATCCTCAAGCATACAAAATCATGAAACTGGTATGAATGATTGGATTTGAGTCCCCTGTTACGTTAGTGGGCTGCAGTGCCACTAACTAGTACAAGAATGAGGCACCTTCATTCCAACACCATCGCCACTTCAAAGGACTGCCAGATGGCTAAGGATGTCAAATCAGGAAAACTGAGAGCTGATTTCTTAGGCACCATTTCATGTACCATTTTCAACACTACATTACTGCCACAGGGAAAGGCTTCTACAGTCACATAAGCCAGCCTAAATATCTGGCTAAACAATATCAAAAGGTTTTTTGATTTTGTTTTTTTTTTTTTGGAGGGGGGTTCAATTGTCAAACTCCCCTGAGCCTTTAATATTATACTAGGCATTACAAATGCCAATCCTACCACCTATACCCCAACCTAGGGGAAAGCAAATATACTATTTCTCAAACTCATCAAGACATACACATTTGTTTTCTTGAGAAACACTTACTCATCCCCTGGTATTTCAGGGAGCACAGTTTGAAAAATATAATCCTAGAAGAAGAAAATATTTGCATCCCGTAAGAGAGTATGAGGGCTTGGAAGGATTTCAGTTGTAACATTACTCTTAACTCAGAAGGCAAAAATCCTTATCTTACCAACTTTCTAGTCACTGGTGTCCCTCAAATAGTAGATGCTCAAAAAAGTTCTTTCCAACACACGACTCCCTCCTTTCTAACAGATTCTCAAGAATCATAGTCTCTGTTAATGGATAAGACCCGTGACCCCAAACAACCATATTCCTTAATTCCACGTATAGCCTAGAAATACGGGATGTTCTGAAATGAAAATATTGTTTAGAAAATACCTCAATGAACTTCTATTTTGAACCCTTCTGTTCTGTCACCTCATCATTCAAACTCTGGACACCCAAGGAAATGGAAAGCCTTGGCTTTCCAACTTCACTCCACCACCATGTCCACAGCTCTTCTCAGGGTCCCTTCCAGCTTCATTGCACCTTTCCCTGGTGAGAGTGCCAGGGAGACTTACCGACCAATTCCCAAGTTCTGTGCAGAGGGCTCTACAACTCCAACAGGGCAGGTTAACTGGCCTGGCCAACCACAGCCTTGTATCCTACAGTCCACCAAGACTGGTTCAGGAAGGATGTATGACCGGTGAGACCTGAAAGCCCAATTTGGGATTTACGGAATGGCTGGTCAAAGGGAATTTCTTTTCCCACAGAGGTTGCTTGGCAGATGACATGGGAGCCCTATTAGATTAGCAGGCATCTGCCTTCTTGTAGGGAAAACCAGACTGAGTTCGAAGCTGGAAAGCAGAGCCCTGGTGTGAGGCAGAGAGAGCAAGTTGTGATCGCATTGATTGGATTCTGGATCTAGCCATGTGTAAAGTCAGCCTATTCCTGTACTTTTCCGATTTGTGAACTAATGCACTTCCTTTGAGCTTAATTTAAGTTTGGATTCTGATTAGCACGACGTACAATATGCTTGGTGCCGTGATTGGAGGATTGGAGTCTCTTACACTCCCTCTTGCTTATTTCCTATTTTTCACTTTAAAAAAGTCTCATTTCCTACCTACTTCTTTCCCCATTTTCCATTTTTACTGAGTATTCTCACTCACACACATTTACCCTCCTCCAATGTAACATTCTTTCCCCTAATACCACTATCAAACCTCACCCCAGCTGGGGAGACAAGTAATTCTGCCACCAGTAACTGCTTATGCAGAGCCAGTATATTCAGGATCTCATCAAATGATGAGGAAAAAACCAAACACTTCAGCCTCATTATTACAATGCACCAGGGTCCTCAGAACTTGAACTTAAAGACCTGAAGATTTAATTTCAAAGTTCAAGGATTATATTGAATTACTAGAGGTCAATGATAGGGAGAGGTAAGGGGTATGGGATGTATGAGTTTTTTCCTTTATTTCTTTTTCTGGAGTGAAGTAAATGCTCTAAAAATGATCACGGTAATAAACATACAACTATGTGATGATATTGTGAGCCACTGATTATATACTTTGGATGGACTGTATATGTGTGAAGATATTGTAATAAAAATATTTTTAAAAAAAGATCAAGTGACTTGGGACACAGGGCAACATAGAGTTTCTCATCCTAGGTGCCTGAGCCCATGCCTCTGAAACTCAGGGCTTGGAAAGGCAAAAGGCATCCGTTTCTGGTAAACTGAGTTTCAAATCGCAAAACACATCTCCAGGAATTTAAAACTCATGCTTTCACCTTCAAGACTAACTGCAAAGAGTGATGCAGTGGCTGCAGCACATGAGCTGTATTCCTGGTTGAGGAGATACACTCTCCTTACTTAGGACCCCCCCAGGCAGGAACGGGCAAAAGGGACAAATGCAGGACACTCCTGCTCAGACTGCATGAAGGAGGCGTCCTTCCCGCCTAGTACCTGCGCATGACGTACGTGCTCTAGGACCGTGACCAGCCACATGGCTGGCTCCTTGGCAGGTCTTGTCAGCCATCCTGTCCCTGCTGCGAGGACACGTGGTCGAGGAGATGATGGCTCTGTGGCCTTGACTGTTTCTTCCCACTCCAAGATGACAGCCACTGCCAGGGAAGCCCGGCCTGGGCCTGGACTCTTGCCCCTTTTTGTCCTCCAGTTGCTGGCTTAGATCCCATCCAGCAGGGCATGGATCCCCAGAATTTCCAGACTGCCTGTCTCCCCAGGACCAGGCCAGCTTTCTCCCTGCACTGACAGCTTCTCCCAGCCACACAGCCGCTGTTCTCTTGCTATGCTGGGATGAGCTCAGCAAGAAACAAGCAAAACCCTCAAGTATTTAAAGGAAAACCTGCCATTTAAACCCAGACACTGACCTTCTCCCATGAAAACGGGTTCATAGGCAGAGCCCAATGAGGTGCCCTCTCCCATCTAGCACCCCCTGCCATTCCCAACAAGAGGAGAGGAAAAAAACTCAGGAAAAATGACTATGCTTTTGGGATATGTATGTATACATGTGCACACATACATATACACAGAAACATACAGATACATACACATACATACATATGCTATATTTTAAAAAACAAAATCTCTAAGCATAAATGACAGCTAATACATGAAAAATAAAGACATTTTTAGGATACACACACATATACACACTCTATCTCTATAAATGAACACA
Organism: Myrmecophaga tridactyla; assembly: GCA_004026745.1. NCBI lineage: Eukaryota > Metazoa > Chordata > Mammalia > Pilosa > Myrmecophagidae > Myrmecophaga > Myrmecophaga tridactyla. Next base: position 9,067 of record PVIY010010522.1, read on the forward strand.
CAAATGTAAATTACATCTTTTAAATCCCACAATGCAACATCTCTAATTGCACTCAAGCATTTTTTATAATTCTCTTACTTTTAAAGGGTGACCATTATGGGTCTACAAGACTTCAGGGTTAACCTGACAGTATTCTCTTTCATTGCCCACTGTAAGACTCATACATGGATAAGAGCAAGAGCAAAGAGAAGGGTTCACAAGTGGACATGTGAATGAGCTCTGAATTGAACCACAGGCCAAGGATAAAAACTACAGTCCCTTAAGCAGATCCCTAGATTCTCGGGGAGAAAAGCAGCAGAGATTTCTTTGGTAGGAGAGTGGCAGCTGGGGGAGGGGAGGACTGAAAGCAGAAGGTGGGGAAGCCAAGAGCCCTCTGAATGAGTGCATCCCTCTACTTGCATCTAAAACAGCCAGAGGGGGATTTTCTTCTTTGCCCCACTTCCTTGCGCAGGGAATGGAACACCTCTCTATTTCTTTTTTCATGGTCTCATCTCTCTCTCTCTCTCTTCCTTCACCACACACACCATCCTGGCAGCCATGGAGACCTCACAGGACACCCTCTGTCTTGAGTCAGTGCTGGCTGAGCATCAGCAGTCTACTGTGAATGGCGGTGGGAAGGCAGCTTCTGCATGGCATGCAAGGAAATAAGGAGTGCATGAGAGAAATCACTTCTCATTGGCAAATGTGTTCTCATTTCTTGCTGCTGAAACTAGATGCTCAGCCCCACGCAGACATTAAGGGGGCCATCTACAGGTGCAGGGTTTCTGTGCTCCTCAGGGGGAAGGAGTTAATGTGATAAGCTATGCCCACATGGTTTACCTGAGGACAGGTCATGCTACAGAGGAGGACATCAAGACATTCTCTGAGACGCCACAGCCACGTTCCACCAAGGGGCTCTGTCCACAAGTTAATTCCAAAGAACGAGAAGAACACTCCTACACTTTAAGGACCAAAGACCATCCTTCCCTGCTCTCCAAAGCTCCAACCTTCCACCCTACCAAGGCTGCCCTGGTGAACACTATGTCTGGTACTCTGCACTCTCGTAATAGCCCACGAAAAATTCAGAGTTGAAACACCCAGTGAATACTCAACATACAAACACAAGAGAACTGTGTATTCAAGAGCGTTGAGTATGTGTCAGTGTTTCCATGAATGATGCACATGCATTATCTCATCTGACTCTCAAAACCACAACCTGCAAAGTAGGTCCCATTTCAGACCCTTTTTTAAAGTTGAAACTGGGGCTGGGGAAGGAAAAGATGCCAAGGACACCTAACAGGTAAGTGGCAAGAACTCCCCTCTGGATGCTATACTGCCTCCCAGGATATAGAAATATCCAAAGTGAGCAAAAGACAAAATCACATCCAGCTTTTTCTATAAAGTATTTTTGACAGGAGGGAGCCCGGTTGCTGAGGGCACTTCCTCTCTCCCTCCCTGAGGATGTGAGAGATTACCAGCAACAGCACCAGGGAGAAAGCCCAGTGGCTGCACAGGTGAAGAAAAGCCATGAACTGCTACAATCTTTACTGAGCCTCTCCAAAGCTTTCAATCTTTACAATTGTGAAAGTAGTTTAGAACACGGACCTGCTGCCAGGTACTTGTAACTTAACTGTACAGACACAAATGAACACATACGAAAGGTGCACACAACACAGGGGGGAAATCCATGCACAAGTGTATAGGACAAACTCCATCTGCTCTGGCAGCCCCTAAGGTGGAGACAGAGGAGAACACTCATCAGCAGAGTGAAATGGATGCAAATGGTTTTGAAACCTGGAAAATCTAGGGTTCCAATTCAATTCTGCCACCTTCCAGCTGGGTGATCATGGGCAAGTTTTTTTTAACTTCTCTCAGCCTCTGTCTCCTCCAGTGAAGATGGCCATATCACTACCTACTTCACAGGGTTGTCTTGAGAGGACAAATATTTGCAAAATTCTTAGCCAGGTGCCAAGTCTTTGTGAAGTTCTCACTGACAGTATCATCATCATCAGAATTGCTGGGAACTCAAAGGACCTCAGCCACCCAGGCACTTGAAAGTGTATTTCATGCATTATTTCTTGGCAAACCTACAACTTCTCTAATAAAAAAAAGTGAATTGTGCTCATGATTTCATGTCCAGAGAAGAGAGACAGAAATATACATAGCAAGGCAATACATGAGAGACTGTGACATCTTCTTAGTGAGTCTGAAATTTTAATTTGGTTCCTGTCTCCTCTCAGTTGTTCCTGCCACAGCTCTCTCTGATCAATAGTATGGACTGGACAAGCTAAATGCTTTAGCGAAGTGAACTGGCCTGGGGTGGTCAATAGGCTTGATTCCTACGTTCCCTACACATGAGATTCTGCAACAAACGCCCTCCCCTGCCTTCAAGCGAAAGCAGACTTGCAAAGACCATGAGCCCAGCAGGGAGGGAACAGGATATGGACTCAGACCCCATCTGCACCGGAGTCCCTGTCTGGTTCTGGTGAGCTGTGTGACCTTGAACAAGATGTCCACCATCTCTGAGTGCCTGTTTTTTCTCGCTTGGAAAACAGATTAATATCTTCATTGTGAGGCTTCTGGAAAGACCGTATTCATGTATGCAAGGGACCTGCCTAGAACAATGTCTGCCACATACTGGTAACCCTAAATGGAGGCTGCCATAATTATGATTATGTAAGCGAGTCCATGTCCAGTTCTACGCCTGCAAGAAACCCAAGTCCATATAAAGATATCTAAGGAGCTTTCAATGACTACTTTCTTTTGGAGACATTTGCCAAACTTCAAATTCACACACTCTACCATCAGGAGTCCTATGTACCACCCCCCTTGTCAATAACAAGTGAGCACCCCAAATCACTAAGGCTAAAATCCTCAGCTTGCTTCACAGAATCTATTCATTGAACAGGCATACCTTGGAGATATTGTAGGTTCAGTTCCAGACCTCCACCGTAAAATAAATATTGCAATAAAACGAGTCACACAAACTTTTTGGTTTTCCAGTTGCACATGTTATGCTTAAGCTATACTGTAGTCTATTAAGTGAATAGCATTATGTGTAAAAAATGTATATACCTTAATCCAAAAATACTTTATTGCTTAAAAATGCTAACCATCATCTGAGACTTCAACAAGTTGCAAGCGTTTTGCTAGTGGAGGACCTTGCTTTGATGCTGATCACTGGTGACTGATGAGGATGGCGGCTGATGAAGGTTTACGTGGCAATTTCTTAAAATGAGACAACAATGAAGTATGCTACATCAGTGAACTCTTCCTTTCATGAAAGATGTCTCTGTAGCACGTGATGCTGTTTGATAGCATTTTACCCGCAGTAGAACTTCATTCAAAACTGAAGTCAATCCTCTCAAATGCTGCCGCTGCTCTATCAACTTTATGTAATACTCTAAATCCTTTGTTCTCACTTCCGTATCGTTCATAGAGTCTTCACCAGGAGCACATCTCATCTAGAGAAACCACTTTCTCTGCCCATCCATAAGAAACAACTCCACATCTGTGAAATTTTATCATGAGATTAGAGCAATTCAGTAAAATCTTCTGGGTCCACTTCTAATCCTACTTCTCTTGCTACTTCTACCACATCAGCAGTTACTTCCTTCACTGAAGTCCCAAACCCCTCAGAATCATCCATGAGGGCTGGGATCGATTTCTTTCAAACTCCTGTTCATATTTCTATTTAGACCCCCTACTATAAATCATGAGTGTTTTTAAAGGCATCCAGAATGGCAAATCCGTTCCAGAAGGTCTTCAGTTCACTTTTCCTAGTTTCATCAGCAGAGTTACTATCTATGGCAGCTATAGCCTTACGCAGTGTATTTCTTAATTAATAAGACATTAAAGTCGAAATGACTAGTTAATGCATGGGCTGCAGAATGGATGCACACATGGAAACAGCATTCATCTTGCTGTGCGTCTCCATCAGAGCTCTTCGGTGACCAGGCATGTGATGGTTAGGCTCATGTATCGACTTGGCCAGGTGATGTTGCACAGTTATCTGCTCAAGCAAGTGCTGGCCTGTTACTGCAAGGATATTTTGTGGACTTCAATCATCAGTAAGTTGAATGCATCTATGGCTGATTATATCTACTATCAACTAAGGAGCGTGTCTTCATCAATGAGAGATGTTTAATTCAATCAGTTGAAGAGTTTAAAAGGAGGAGAGACGACTTCAGCAGTCGGAAAAGGGAATTTTCATTTCTACTTGAACCTACTTTTTCCTGGGGAATTCATCGAAAACTTCCATCAGAGTTGCCAGCTTGGGGACTGCCCTACAGAATTTGGACCTGTGCATCCACATAGTTGTATGAGACACTTTTATAAAATCTCGTATTTATAGATATCTCCTGATGGTTCTGTTTTCCTAGAGAACTCTGACTAATACAAGGTACATTACAAATGAGCAACAATATTTTCAAAGGAATCTTTTTTCTGAGCAGCAGGTCTCAACAGTGGGCTTAAAATATTCAGTAAGCCATTTTGTAAACACATGTGCTGTCATTCAGGCTTTATTGGTCCATTTATAGAGAACACAGGCAGAATAGATTCAGCATAAATCTTGAGGGCTTAGTATTTTCAGAATGGATATGAAGCACTGGCCTCCACGTAAAGTCACCAGCTGCATTAGCCCCTAACAAGTGAGTCAGTCTATCTTTTGAAGATTTGAAGCCGGGCATTGACTTCTCCTCTCTAGCTATGAAAGTCCTAGAAAGCTTTTTCATCTACATTGAATATCTATTATTTAATGTAGGCACCTTCATCAATTATCTTACCTAGAATTCCTGGATAACTTGCGATAATTTCTATATATGCATTTGCTGTTTTACTTTGAACTTTTATGTCATGGAGATGGCTTCTTTCTTTAAACCTCAAGCTAGCTTCAAACTTTTCTGCAGCTTCCTTGCCTCTCTCAGCTTCAAAGGATTAAAGAGAGTTAGGGTCTTACTCTGGATTAGATTTTGGCTTTAAGGGAGTGTTGTGGATGGTTTGTTCTTCTATCCAGACCAGTAAAATTTTCTCCTCATTAGCAATAAGGGTGTCTCGCTTTCTCATCATTTGTGTGCTCAGTGGAGTAGCACTTTTAATTCCCTTCAATAGCTTTTCCTTTGTATTCATACTTTGGCTACCGGTTTGGCACAAGAGGCCGACCTTTCAACCTATCTCCAATTTCATGCCTTCTTCCCTAAGTTTAAACATTTCTAGCTTTTGATTTCAAGTGAGACAGCTGTGACTCTTCACTTCACTTGAACACTCAGAAGCCACTGTAGAATTAGTAATTGGTCTAATTTCAATATTGTTGTGTCTCAGGGAATAGGGAGACCCCAGGTGAGGGTGAGAGATGGAAACAGCCAGTCAGAGGAGCAGGCAGAATGCACGCATTTATGGATTAAATTTGTCATCATTTATGGGCATGGTTTGTGGCAATTATAATAGTAACCTCCAAGATCGCTGATAACACATCACTATAACAGATATAATAATAATGAAAACATTTAAAATATTACGACAATTACCAAAATGTAACACGAGACACCGGGGAGCACATGCTGTTGGAAAAAATGGCACCAAGACATTGCTCAATACAAGGTTGCCAGAAAGCTTCAGTTTGGGAAAAACTGCGATGTCCATGAAACACAACAAAGGGAATCACAATAAAAATGAGGTGTGTCTGTGCCTGTAGATGTGTTCTCTCCGTTAATTGAAACAACTATTCACAGAGAACAAGATGAAGAGTTGTAGAATACTGGCCACTCAAGCTAACAGGGAAAATCCATGCAACCCCCACAACTCAGCAATGACCTACTGATAGGGACTCTGGATGTGGGTAAGTCAGCTGGAGTCACCTCCAGTGCCAGAGAAGGCCCTCGGATGAGAACAAATATTACTTGCCAGGAACTCCCAGAGACACAATGTAGGAGCAAAATCACTCCCTTACAAGTAAGGGGAAGGAAAAGCAATCTAAAAACCTTAGTCAACTCAAAATTAACTCAGCCTACTCTGCGGAGCTCTAGTACAGACACTAATTCACCCCCAAAGACGTTCTGTTTGTGGGTCTTCAGTAAGCATAACAATACCCTAAGGAAAAGAAGAGACCAATCACTAACCCCCTTCCCAATTGGGGTGACATGGAGTGGCAAAAGGATGCTAGGTATCTTGGAAGATTTGACAGGTTACCAAGGGCAAAAGAGGGGGGCATAGGAGCATGGTGGGAAACACTGAAGGCCAACTTCATCAACACCATAACTCTACATCAGGTAAATTAGTGTGCCCCAACCTTTAACTGTGTACTGGCCACATCCATGTGTGTGTGACGGAAGAGCTGTTCAGTATTTGCCTTTCTATTGCCCTCTATTATTTGCTTCCTAAAAGGCCAAAGAACCTAAGAATAATATTGTCTAATCACAAGCCAAAGAAACCAAAGCAGCAGAAGAATGGCTGTAGTATCAGAAAAGCAGCATTGCCATGTGCCATTTCAATAGATGAACCTGAGAGGGACACCATTCCACTTCCACTAATGAAAAAGGAAAAAGATCCTTCGCTGTCAAAAAGACTGATATAAGAACTGCGTCTGCTCACAGCAGTACTCTGCAGTGCCCAGCATGGCGCCTGGCAAGCAATAGAGTTCAATAAATATTCGATAAATGATTGAATGATGTACTTCAGAAAACATATCTAGTTTGTCAGATGAATGCATTTAAATTGCTAAAAAGCAAAACAAGAACACCTGCCCAAAAGACCTGCTGAAATCAACAACTATTTTGTCCAAAAAGCATAAGTAAAATAACACACAACCAAAATAGCAAATTTGTAAATTAAAAACACAGAAGTGACCACTTTAATAAACAGATAATTTCTAGAATTTACAACTTTGGAATTTGCTAACGTTTATAACCAGTGTTATACAAATATCCTTGTGGTTTGTGATTAGGACATTAAGATGGACTGCCAACTTATTTGAACTCATAGTTTAAAACATACTAGGGGAGAGTGGAATAATACATGGACTGGGTTGCTTACCTGTTACCAAAGGGTTAATATCAGAAACACTATTGACTAGTTTCTTACTGGTTGCTAAGCAACATTGCTTCCTTCCCCCAATATCCTAGGAGAAAGGATAAAGAAAGGGCAGAAAATGAGAAATGTTGGAAAAATGGGGAAGTGAAATTCAATGGATCATAAGGTACAATTTGTAGGCCCAGTAAAAGAGGAAATAATTCTTGCAGGATGTACTAAGACATCAGTTGCTTTATGACATCACAAGAGTAACACACTGAGCCTCTGCCTCCAAAGATGGAAAAGAGAGTGGAAGATGAATGTCCTGAGATCCCAGCATCGCATGTTCTGTTCTGGCTGAGCCAGTAACACACAGGGCACATGCATGACAACAAGCTGACCTGCACGATGGACCATTATAGCCCAAATGAAGAAAGATGACCAAGTCCAAGAGGCCCAACCCAACCTCACCCACTGTAATTCACTGTCCCATTCTGTAAGGAGCCTTTTGCTCCCTCCCCACCCAAAAGTGCCCTGGATTGAGTGCATGCCACATGCCTGGAGCTGGGTGCTGGAGGAGGGAGCCACAGAGCCTTCAAATGACCACAGGCGTCTGTCACTGTTCCCCCTGCAATCACTGTTGCAGAACTCCATTTTGCGTAGATCCTAGGAGGGGGCAGTCAAAATCTCAGTGAGTGATTGAGCTTTCCATCCACCGCGAGGCAGGCCTGCAAGGCTGCTGAACTGTCTCCTGCCTGACATCTTCATCACTAATTATCACTTTGAATGAAAGCCTCTAGTCCACAAGGCCTGTTCTAAAATGAATTACCCTGAGAGAGATAACATATGAGTCCATTAATGCTCATTTTCATAGATTACTTCAATAGACTAGAAGCTGTCATCTGCTGTGCAGGAACATGGCTACTGGACAGGTCCGTTTCCACAAGAGGACAGGCTTGGGGTATGGGTGGCACTTAAGCGCTAGCTGGCAAGTGGGTGAGAAATGGGAAATGGAAAAGAAGAGACATCAAAGGGTCCTGGGGTCAAAGGATGAATGAAGGATGCCTGGACATCGAAATGAGGGTAGGGAGAGAAGGCAGCAAAGAACACAGAAAGAAAAATGAAGAGTCCTTATCCACCAGGAACTCTGAAGCTAGTCCCAAGCTGGCCATGCAACTTTGGGCAATTTACTTAATCTATTCTGGACTAATTTCCTCCACTAATCTTACAGAACAAGGAGAATTAAAAGTGATATTGTTAACGCAAACCCCATCCACACCAGGCACACAGTGAACGGTCAGTGAACTAGGATCACTGTTGTTTTCATATATGGAACCACTTAAGGTTTTAAAGCACTAGCTTTAACTGTTGATGCAACTTTTATAGCTGCGTCTATGATCGGTCCTGGTTAACTGCCAACCTCATTCCTCCAAGCCTCATTTCAGACATGTGTGTACCACCTTATAATTTCTGTTCTACGCAAGCACAGACTCTTGTAATTAATAATAACAATGATAAAAGTAGTAGCAGCAGTGGCAGCAAAAACCATCATCATCAAAATCATCATCATCGCCGCAGCAGCAGCAATGACGGCTAACATTCGCAGAGCACTTATTGGACATGCCCAGAACTGTTCTGGTAGCTTCACCAGCACTAACTCACTCGATCACAACCACAACTGCAGGAGGAAGGTACTGTTATTAACACCGTTTTACAGATGAGAAAACAGAGGCATAGAAAGGCCAAAGTCATGAGGCCAGTAAGGGGCAGAGCACACACAGAAAGCTGTTTGGCCCTGAGCCTACCTGTAACCACTATGCATATTGCCTCTCCTCCCTACATGCCTGTATTCACTTAATTTCTAAAACAGATTCTAAGTTCATTAACAAAAAAAAGAACAGGAAAAAATGTTACTATATGACATTTGTGGGTTTAAAATAGATATAATTTTGTTACATGTAAAAGAGAATTATAAGATTATTTAAATTAAAATGTCCATGCACCACCTAAAGTCATCAATGAAACAAACTTTGGCAAAACACTAAACACTGCTCTGTGCACCTGAGAAATCCTCCCACCAAAAAAACCATAGCACAATGTAAACAACTCTCTGATTGTTGCCTACTTCAGCACTTCCATCTTTGCAACAGAATCTGGGTTTTTATTGGCACATAGATGCCAAGCTGATGGGTGATTATTTTAGTCCCAGGTAGCTGTGGCCCTGTGGTTAGGTTTTGGCCAAAGAGATGTAAAAAGGATACATTACTTGGGAAGTGTCCTTTAAATTGAATGAGCCTGTTCTTCATTCCTTCCTTCTTTTTTGTTAACTGGAATGGGCACACAATGACTGGAGCATAAGCAGCCACCTTGGATGATGAAAAAATAGGCCAAAAATGGCAGCGCCACAAAATAGAAGTTAAACTGGATCCCTGATTACACACAGAACTATCACATCAACTGTATACTACCTGCTTTCATGCTCCTTTCATATGAAAGAATCAATCTCTACATTGATAAGCCACTGTTACTTTTTCTGTTGCATGCAGCTGAACTAAATTCTAACAAATACACCATTCAGCTCCTACCCCTGCGAGAAGCTAGCTGCAACCAGAAAAACATCACCCAGAGAATGTGTTCCCCAAGCACTCAACAAACTAAAAATTTCGGGACAATAACTGCCACCATTTATTTGTTTAATTTATGAACCTCTGTGCTCCAAATGCTATATATACATTATTCCATTTAGTTCTCCCAATATAATAGGGACCATTATAACCTCATTTCACAGATGAAGAAACTGAGGCACAGAAATTAAGTATATTATCCATGGCCACACAACTAATAAATGACAGAGTCAGATCTCAAATACAACTGTGTGACTCCTCAGTATCTCAGTGGACTCCAAGAGGAGGTGATTTCTCAGTGGTTCAAATTGCTTCTCTGGCACAGACCTCTCCCAACTTTCCTGATGGCTGAAATTATTATTTCAGCTTCTAAATGGCCCCCAATGGACCCATTTTGTCATCATATTAACATGGCATTTTAAACAGAATCAAATTCAAGACTGGTATGTGAACATAAATGTCTATTTTATGGGTGAGAAAAAGATATTTAAAAAGATATCTAAAAGAAATATCCAGAAAATCCTTGCCTCTTGCCTCTCAGGAATTCCACTCAGTTCCCCAGACACCTTGGACAGAGCAGGGAGTGGAACACCCCACAGCCACCACAGAGTTAATTCGTCTTTCCAAGGCCTGGCACATGTTCAGTCAAAAACCTGGCTGAGTGCCTGTTGTTTACTGAAGCTGGGGAAGAAGCATCTGCAACATTACGAAAAGCATATTGTAAAAGGCAACACATGCAAATTAAACCTCTTGAGCTATGAGTAAATTGCTGGGAAAATTTATAACTCATTTAATAAAACTTGAAGTAAATACATAGCCTGGCTCCTAGGGAAAACAAAATATTTCCCACAATTCTCTTCTTAAAAAAAAAAAGGACCATCGAGCCAGACAGTACTGATATCAAGTAGAAAGTATAAATAGCAGCTGTGATGGTGATCAAGGTCCATTTTGGATTGTGAGGCATTTGATACCCACAGGGCTGTGCCTCCACTTTTCTGGGATGTATCTGACAATGTCGAGGCCAAGGGCATTTCCACATGATCCATGACTGTCCTCAACCAGCAAAGCTCTACTGGCATCTCTAGCCATTAATTCACTCAACGAGTGAGTATCTACCATAGAGGCAAGGACTGTGGCAATTTAAAATACATACTTTGGAGCCCAACTGCCTACAGCCTTGAATTCAGGCTCTGCCACTTACCAGCTATAAGACTGTTTTAATTTTCTGGGCTGCACGAGCTAATCTCATGCAATGGGTTGACTTAAACAATGGGAATTTATTAACCCATGGTTTGGGGGTTAAAAGCAAGTCCAAATCAAGGCATCATCAAAGCAATGATTTCTTCCTGAAGACTGGGGTTCTGGGGCTGGCTGCAAGCAGTCCTTGGCTCCCCTGTCACATGGCAAGGCACATGGCAGCATCTCCTGGGCTCTCCCTTCTCTTCCAGGTACCATCAATACCTAGCCTTTAGCTTCCTGTGGATTTCTCTCTCTGAATCTCATTTTCTTATAAAGGACTCCAGTAATAAGGTTAAAACCCATTCTGATTGAGGTGGGCCACATCTTAACTGAAACAACCTTATCAAAAGGCCCTAACTTATAATGGTATAATAAATTATAACTTATAACTCACAGGAATGGATTAGATTAAAGAACATGTTTTCCTGGGGTACATACAGCTTCAAACCACCACAATGACCTTGGGCTATAAACCCATTGTGGCTCGGTTTCTTCATCTGTAATATAGGGAATACAATAATCCACATCCTAGGGTCAATGTGAAAACTGAATGGGCTAACTCACGTGAAATGCTTAGAGAAACACATGGAAAATTGTAATTTTTAAAAATATATCAGCTGCCTATTATTGATTAGCTGGCATTATGGGTCAGCCACGTGCTGGGTATTAAAGGATATAGGGTCAAAGATGGTAGATGACATCCCTCTCTCAGGGAGCTTAGATTCTACTGGAGGTGGACAAACAACACACAAGTAAACAAACAGACAAACAACAAAGAATAGTAGATGCTCTAAGAAAGTAAAACAGAGTAGCAGAACAGAGAGGTTGTCAGGTAGAGCTGGGGACCATGTCAGAGTTATCAAAATCTCTCTGAGGAGGTGACTTTTGAGCTGAGAAGAGAAAGATAAGAGAAATCAATTAAGCCAAGAATGCTTTATGCAAAAGGAACAGCTTGTGATACATTCTAAGACAAAAAAGGAGTTTGCTCTCTTTGAGCAACAGGGAGACAGAAGGGGAAGGCAGGGCTTATTAGGGTGGGAAGGACTTTGGATTTTACACCAAATGTAGCAATAAATATGAGAAGGATTTAATCAACATCTGACTGACGATTTAAATGCCCATCATGGCTTCCCTGTGGTGAATGCACTGTGGGGAGACAAGAGGGAAAATGGTTGAGTAATTTGGAAGCTTCTACAGTCATCCAGGGAAGGTATGATGGTGCCTTGGCCCAGAGTGGTGGTCGAGAAGATTCAGGAAATATTTTAGCAGTATTGCTGACAGGACGTGTGACAGATTAGATGTGGGGGTGAAAGGAAGAAAAAAAATCAAGAATGACCCCTAGTTTTGGGAGACCTGATATGTTATCTGCCTCTAAAGGATAATGTAGAAGTTGAGCAAACATGGTATGGTAGGTTGGTTTTCTGTACTCCAAGGGAAGACATGCTCTTCCACGCTATGGTAGATGTAACCTGCAAGCCTATTTATTAATAGGACCTCTGGAAGATGTTATTATTAGTTAAGGTGTGGCCAACTGAATGGGAGTGAGTCGAAATTGCTAGGAGGTCTACAGAAAGAAGAACCCAGAGGCCACATGTCAGAGAAGACCACAGAGGTGCCAAAAGACAGAAGTCAATGGAAACTAAAATGGCAAATATACAGAATGAGTGATCATCATGTGACTGGTGGGAGAGATGCAAGGGAAGGAACCTGAAGATTTCAGCAGGGCAGTACCACAATGCTACAGTCTTTGAGGAGAATGTGTGATCTTGCCAACACCTGGATTTTGGACTTGCAGCCTCGGAAACCACGAAACAACAAATTCCACTTACTAAGCCAACCAGTGTATGGTATGTCATAGCGGAGTGGCGAAACTAATACATGAGGCTTCTATTAAAGAGAGTCAAAGAGAGGCGATCAGAGAAACATAATACACATGAAATAGAACCAAGAGAAGGCATAGTACATACTTCAGAGCTCAAGATTCAATGAAAGAAGAACTGTGGGAGGAGTTTCTATGGATGGCCACAGAAAGTAGGACACCCAATTTGGCCTTGAAGGATGCAGTCATTGGCATTCCACGGATACTGGGTTGTGTGAGCACACATGTGGTGGTAAGAACGCCAACATGGTACACCCCCAAAATGCATGATACACTTCCAAGGTGCACGGTATACTTCCAGGACAGAAATGATGGTTCCATCCAATTCACTACCAATTGACAGAAAAATCTCCTGGAGGACTGATGCTAAAGGGAAAGCGGGGAGGGAGGAGGTAACCTCATTCCTACTTGGTTACCCTTTTTCCGTCCTTCAGGGAAGGATCAAGAACAACTGGAAACAACTTCCAAAGTAGAGACACCCTGAGGCTTGAGGGACAGAGGCTTAGAGCCCAGGGCCTTCAACCAAGGAGACCCGGTTTCAAGTCCCAGCTTGAAAACTCACTGGCTTCATGACCGTGTAGAAGACATTTACCTTTGTTAGTCCTCATTTGGCATCTTCATCTGCATGTGGCATCATCCATGCAGGACTAAGTGGAATAACGCCCCTAACAGGCTGAGCACAGCATCTGGCACAGAATGAAAGTTCTCAACAATTTTTATTTAAAGGAATTATTAGTTCCTTCCATAGCTTTCTGCAGATCTTTCTTCACAGTTTGTACACATTTGATAGCTGCTGCTCATTTAAGCATCCGTCATCCTCATTCATCTGTAAAATGTATATACGTGCGAACTGTTTCGGGGCTGTTTGTCTTTATATCCAGGCAGCTGATATGGTGCCTAGCACTAATAACAGTAATAATATAATTATTATTTATAGCATTTACTGAACTGTTTGTACTAAATATTTTGCAAGTATCAAATGACAGGAAGTGTATACAACAGTGTTTAGGAGCACAGAATGCTTCATTTTGAATTCTTGCTCCATTTCTTACTACTTCTCTGCTCTTTGGTAAGTTACTTAACCTCTGTAGGATACAGTTTCCCCATCTGAAAATTGGGGAATAAATACTACTTATCTCACTGAGTTACGAGGATTAAATAAGTTAACTATGAAGCTCAGGTAAAAAGGTCTGGCCCTGGGCAGCTGCTGTGGCTCAGCAGGCAGAGCTCCGACCTGCCATGCTGGAGATCTGGAGTTTGATCCCTGGTGCCTCCTGCCCATATGCAAATTAAAAAAAAAAAAAAAGTTCTGGCCCTTTGCTATAATTACAATTATGAATCACAATCCTATGAGTTAGGTGCCACTGTCTCCCCCATTTTACAGACAAAGAAACAAAGGTACAAGGAGATAAAAGCAACTTCTCCCAGGTCACACATTCACTAAGTGACAGAGCCAAGACCTGAACCCAAGCAGCTGACTCCAGGGACTAACTTGAAGCAGACATGGAACAGATACATCTTGGAGGAATAAATGTTGGGCACCATACTTTGCTGAGTAGTTGACCACCTGAAACCTTTGGGCCTGAACATTGGTCGGTTTCAACATGTTGCACTCAGTAGGGCATGATACCAGACACTGCTCCATGGCAGCCCCAAGGAACAGTGGAACACAGGACAACACTTGTGAATGAACAAGACGCTTTGTCTTCGGGGGAAATCACGGCGGGCAGAAGAGAAGGGCTGGAGACAATGGTATGACACAAACAAAAGCAGATGCCAAGCTGACCTGTGCAGTGGTGTCTTCCAAATTCACATCTACTGGGATCTCAGAATGTGACCTTACTTTGAAATAGGACCTTTGAGGGCATAACTGAATTGAGGATCTTGAGATCCATATCTGGATTAGGGTAGGTCCTAAATCAAATGGCTGGTATCCTTGAAAGGAGAGAGCACACAGACATACACAGGGAAGATGGCCATGGGAAGATACAGGCAGAGATTTGAATGATGCTGCTCCAAGCTAAGGAATACCAGAGCCACCTGCCAGAAGCTGGAAGATGCAAGGATTCTCCTCCAGAACCTTCAGAAAGAAGATGGCCCTGCCAGCACCTTGATTTCACACTTCTAGCCTTCAAAACTTTCAAAGAATACATTTCTGCTGTCTTAAGCCATGCAGTTTGTGGCAATTTGTTATGGAAGCCCTAGGAAACAAATGTACCTTTTTAAAAATGAAAAATTTATTGTTCATAGACCCGCCAACCTCTACAAGGCAATCCCATCCTGGGAGGACCGCTCAGAATCATCAGGTAAGTTAGGCCCCACTGTCAAGACTTATAGCAAACATACATGACCTAGAGTTTCAGGGTACCTCATGTAGACACTGTAAATGCAGGTTGCTTTCAACTAGAGAACCCTCCATTTAAGTGCGAGGCCTTTTTATCCCATCCCGTGAGACACCCCCTCAGTCAAGGTGCTGTTACGACTCGTCTTCTTAAACCAGGTGACTTAATATTTCCAAGGACGAGGACACAGGCCTCCCCTTTTAAGCAGATTATGATTTTCATGTTTCATTGCACAATGGAATAAAGGCCATGGTGGCATATGAGGATTCCACGTGGCTAAAGCCCACATGACGGTGGCAACAGTGTCACGTGGACGTGCATTTGAATGTCAGCTCTTTCACTTACAGCGTGACTTTAGGAAAGTTACTGAAGTTATTAAATGGATCGGCACCTCAGGGGCCCCATCTCTAAAGTGGGAAGCAAAATAGTACCT
>PVIY010010522.1:24670-27170 GCA_004026745.1 Myrmecophaga tridactyla
GGGTAACACACAGGCCAGAGGACGGCAATACAATTTCTTAACTGGAATTCGTAGAAAACATGGTCAAGGTGGCCCTAGGCCCACTCTGTACAGGCCTATTTGCATTGATTACAGGTGGCAGCAGTAGGAATTCTGGGTTGGGATACAAGGCAACTTTTTAAACTCCTAACAATTCTCTAAGAATAAAGGCAGAAGACAACTGCTTCTGACGTACTGCTCCAGGCCCCTCTCCACTCTCTCATCTCTTTGGGCATCACTCAGACCCATCACAATCCCAAGACTGCTGTCTGCTGACTGACAACAGAAAGAGAAATTTAGAGGTGTGAGTGAAATGACAGCGCTGTCACACTGCCTCTGAAACGACTCTTTTCTTAAAGAAAGGAAAGATAAGAGTAAAAAAAAAAAATTCCTGCAGTACCCTGTCACAGTAGCTGGGAGAGGTTTTCTTCAAAAAAGCTTTGGTTGAATTTTAAAAACAAGAAGGGGAACATAGTCATCCCAAATTTTAATCTCAGTCTTCATTATTTGATGAGGACAGGATTTGGGGACAAATTTTCTCCTATGGATTCAGTATAGGAAGATGTCAGCTCAATGATTTTCTTACCTTTAAAAAAAAAACTGTTAAAAAATACCCAAATTCCAGAATTCAGACTCCAAAGTCTCCTGCCTTTCATTGAGACCAGCTCATGCCCTCAGATCTAATTTTTAAGTCAACTTGTGGCTAAAAAATACCATATTAGTCATGGTGTCCGTCAGCCTCGGACTTCTGTGATTTCAACAACATCAAAGGAATATGTTTGCCAAACACTCAGAAACCAGCCTAGTGATGTGTTCAAGCCCCAGATCTCACTTCCCCTTCTTTGCCGTCCAATTTTTCCTGCAGTGTTAGTAGTTTAAAATGTTGTGTTTCTTTCTTTGACATCCAAAACATGACAAACTGATGATTTGGAGATGCTCTTTAAAAAAAAACACTCTCCAGATTGAAATGCACAGGCTGACTCCACATCCAGCATCCCTTTAACAGCAGAGAAGCCATGGCCAAAGAGATCACGTTTCAAAGGCTCCCATTTTCTTGGTTTTCAGAGAGTCCTAAGTTTACAGTAACCATGAGAAGAAACAGATTACCAATCTCACCCACAGATCAAGCACAACCCAGAAAGGAATGTCTTTATTAAGATAATGCCTTGGACAAAAAAACAATAATTCTAATACCAACTAAAAGAACAGATCATAATAGATGGAAGGCAATTGCAGCTTGAGTATTTTTCCAAGAGTCTAGGGCTGAGCAAGCCAGAATAAGAAATCCCATCCCTGCTTGTAAAACGCTCCAGGAGAACCACAAACCTACACTGGATTGCTGATTGATGTAACACTTGGATTAGAAAAACACAGCATGAAATACAATTTCCAGAGAAGAAAAGGAAGTTCTTGATGAGCTTGGTGAAAGAGTGATAAAAGCTTCACTCAAGGCTCCCACTTTAGTATCAGATTGTGGGAAACTTTCATTGAAAACCGAGTCCATTAGCTGTCCTTTGGCAAGCACTATATAAACCCTTAACACCTTGGCTAAGAGAAGGTCCCATAATCACACTGTTTTCCTGCAGGGAGAAGAGAGGGAAGAAAGCACTGTATGGTAAGGCTGCCTAAAGCCACCCCAAGAACAAAAGATATTCTTGTTTGATGAACAGGGAAAGGAAAGGGGAAAATGTTTAAATAAAGAAGGAAATAGATCAATGTGAATTTCTTTTCACCAGCTCCTCTTCTGACACTAGTGACTCAGGGACCACTGAGAAACTATCTTTGTAGAAACATGAAATGGAAATAATAATGGTCAGGAGAGAAAAAGACCAGGGTCCTGGTTTTGGCCTGTACTATCTGTGATGTGGGGTGCATGGTTCACCTCCTCGGGACTTTCATGTCCTCAGCTTTAGACCCAGGACAGTTACAACTGGCCTTCCTACCTTTTGGGATCATTTAGACTACTCAATATCACAGTTACGAAAGTGCTTTAAAGATTTTAAAACATTATACTAGCATATAGACTCATCACTCTTTTAGATAAATGTAAGGTGTTAAGAGTTTCTTGGGCTTGGCAGTTCACCCTAGGACCAACAGAGATAAAACAACCAATATGAAGGACATGTCCCACCATGCCATGCCTCTGACCAGTCTTCACCCAGTACATCTCCACCTTTTCCTTAGCTGTTCAACAAGGTTCTCAGTCTTGTCCTAACTTTGGTTACCAGGGGTGTATGAGAGAGAAAGAAGAGAGTTCAGCAACAAGAATAAAATCCCATGAGTTGCCCTCATAAAACATGAGAAGGAAGAAGTACCATGGATGTATATTGGGACTCAAGGAACAAAAAAAGCCCTAAGCTAGACAGGGGGAAAAAATGCAAGTTCGTTTTCAAAATTTTTTGAGCAGCAGCAGTTTTCTCCCGACAAGAAGCCCTCCACAGAAGTCTAATACAAAAAGTAGATCAAAGTGGAAGTGGTGGGT
>PVIY010010522.1:32170-68463 GCA_004026745.1 Myrmecophaga tridactyla
CCATCCCCGCTACCAACACCCCCCCAGCCCCACCCCTAATTCTCCCCCTCTGGATGGTGTGTTAATTGGATGCTTTCCAAAGAAAGGAATAGAACATTTCTTAACATCCAATTCTGGAGAGTCCAGTCATGTATTTTCCACATAATAGATATAAAAATTGAACACAGGCTACATTAATTTTAATTCATATTAAATATGGTTTCTGGGTTGAATTTATTTGTAACACATTCCTTCGCGGTGCTATTTCATTCCTCCCCACCATGTCACTATTTAGCTTGAAATTTCACAATATGAAAAAGAAAAAAAAAAAAACACCCCAATCCTAATTATCTTCTGCAGGATCATAAAAATAACATTAATAAAATGTGGTAAATATCAGCGGTGATCATCACCAGGCCCGCAGCACCAGAAAATGAAATTCAGCCCCCCAAAGCAAGGAGGGTTACAGCAAACTCGCCACCATTAAACACACACACATTAGCATATTTGCTCCGTAAGCAGATTTGATAGCAATAATAAACGTGTCTTTAATCTGAACAGGAAAAAAATTTCAAATGTGCATAGATATGCACAGGATTCCTGGCATGTGTCCACTACTTTACATTTTTAAAGCACTGTTGCATCCGCTCTTTCATTTCGTGTTCCTACTGCCCTCACTCCAAGGCAGGTGTAGCACGTCTCATTCCACCTGATGATGACTGACACCCAGACAAGGAAGAAGGACGAGACCTCCTGGATTCACCTGAGGTTGGAACTCTAGCCACCGTGCACAGATCTATGACCTTCCCACGAAAATAATCCTTCTATCCTGTTTATCACAGGACTCCCTAATTGTATTAGGAAAAGGTGAAGGACAAAACATGATTAGTAAGAACAAAAGTTAAACAATGTGCCTTACCAGGGATGGAAGGTGAGACATAAGACACCTGCTATCTAACAGTTGGTTATAAGCAAAACTGCACACACAACTCTGTTCTATAGCTGTAGATTACCAAGACATCCATCCAGGCAGGGTGGCTACAAAAATTCTGTAGGTAATATTAGATGTGGGAAAGTTGACCTGCCAGTGTGAGACTCAGATTGCAATTAGTATATTAGTATAACTATGATCTTACATATTTATTAAGTGGAGCAGGATACCAAAGTAGAAACTAAACTTTGGTTCCTGTAATAAAATATTTGATACGTAAAATTTTAATATACTTAAGGAAATTCAAGCACATTAGCAACTATTGACAGGTACTTATGGCTGGAAGAAGACAATCAAAAGCCAGTAGCCTAAATAAAAAATAGATATAACAGCATGTATGCTGGACTCTAATGAATTAGTACCCTAATTGGTCTTCCCTGAGCCCCACAGCAGTCTCCATTAGGGCTTCATTCAAAATCCATATATCAATAGCAGGATGTTTTTATATCTGGGCCCATGGGCTGGCCATTCGCTGGTCTCAAAGATCCCTTAGGCAAGGGGCAAGTTGCAATAGCAAAACACAAAGCTGCATTGCTGTACAAGGAGTACTGTTCAAAATGGGTATGTGGTCTGGCGCAGTTGTTTGATCAACTAATGTCAGCTGAGTGAATGCATTTTTCTGGAGGTACAGGGAGCAGACTGGAAGTACAGAAGGGCCTCGCAAAATCTTGGGAATTCGTCACGCACTTAATCCTCTAGGACAAAAACCAATTTGTTTTGCATTTGAGCTTCTCATCTGCTAGCCTGGCATGCCTCGAGGCAGACTGCATGCACGTTCGGGATGCCAACAATACAGAATCCAGATCCTGAAGGTCATCTAATATGGTGGTTCTCAGATCTCAGCATGTACCAGAACCTCCCAGAAGGTTTAATAGAGAACATATTGCTGAGCCCCATCCCGAGAGCTTCTGATTCGCTGGCTCTCTTAGTTTGTTAAGGCTGCTATTACAAAGTACTACAGACTAGTTGGCTTTAACAAAGGTTTTCATTGTTCCACAATCCTGGAAGCTACAAGCCCCAAGTCAAGGTGACTGCAGCACCCGGCTTCCTCCAACAGGGAAAACCCAATCCATGCCTCTCTCTTGGTTTCTGGTGGGTGGCCCACAATCCATGGCATTCCTTGTTTTATGGAATTATAACTCATAATATAACTTGATTATAACTCAATCTCCGCCCTTTCATGCCTCCATCTCTCTGTGTCCAAATTTTCTCTTCTTAAGAGGACCCTGTTATATTGGATAAGGGCACAACCTAATCTAGTTTGGCCTCACTGCAACTAATAACATCTTCAAAGCTCCTATTTCTAAACACGGTCACACTCACAGACAGAGGTTAAGACTTGAACACATCCTTTTGGAGGACACAACTTAACGCAGAACAGTAGGTCTGGAGTGGATTCCAAGTATTTGCATTTCAACCAAGTTACCAGGTAATGCTGATGCTGCTGGTCTGGGGACCCCTCTTTGAGACTCATGCTGTACTCCTTCCTACCTCCTCATTTTAGAGAGGGAAGAACCAAGGTCCAGAAAAGGGAAGTGACTCATCAAGACTCATTAGTTTACTCCTCAGTGCCAGATAACCCCCTTCAAAGTTCACATCAACACTGGTCTGAGAGGATGGGAAGAAGCAACCCCAGCCTGTCTTTTTCCAGCCCTTTCTCTTTTCTTCTTTCAAGGAGGCCTCTCTATGTCCCTCAACTGGGCACCAAGGACTCGGCTGTCTTTCAAAGTCTATGTCCCCCAGACTGGGCCCTGGTTCAGGTGTGAACAAAAACAGCCTCTTTGTAAAGAAATTAGTGACAGATCTCAGGCATCTTTAAACACGTTCACACTCTGACTCAGTGTTGCTACTTCTGGGGCTTTAAACTAAAGAAACAATCCCAAATACAGGTAGGAGGAGCATATGTACCTATAGATTGAATAATAGTAAAAGCAAAACAAAACCTTCCTAAAAGGAAATTATGTTGTAATTAAAGTACTTGTCACTAAAAGTATATAATTACATGGAAAATGTGCATGCTATGAAATCAAGTAAAGAAGCAGGATATAAATACTCTGTATTCTAAAAAGTAGAAAATTACTGAAAAGAAATACATCAAAATATTAGGAGGTTTTAACTTGGGGGGCTGACAAGACTATTGCAAATATTTTTCTTCTCTCTGCTTTTTCTTTGAACTGCATGTTTTTTTTTTAGTACAAAAGATATTGTGGGGGAGGGGAGGGCAGAGATTAGTTTCTGAGATACACACTTTTTCTTCATTCATCTTGGCTCCAATATTTCCTTTGGTCACATTTCCTCTCATATAACAAAGTTACCTAAAACCTGCCAAAGGTTTCTCAAATCAGCTCCTATAAGGAGAAAGGGTCAGATGAGTTTGAAGACCAGGTTTATCCCTTAAAATCTGATTAAAACCACTCTCCCTCCCATCACAGAAGCCTCCAGTTACAAAGGCTGTAAAATTCTGCACATGAGATTTTCTTCCTTTTCTGTCCCTTGTTCCTGAAGTCTGTTTCTGCCTTCCTATCTTCCCAAGTGGTTTTCCTCCGAAAAACAATACTCACATTTATCATCCTTTGTCTCTTCAGCCACTTTCTTTTCGTAACCACTTTTTTTAAGCACCACTGTGTGAAATTCTCCCTGTTGCATACTGTCCAAAATCCGTGTGTTTAACATGGGTTAAAACATGTCCTCTTTGTAACAGGACTATCTGTGGGGAGTTGAAGAGATTAGGTATTCACACTTGAGTATGAATTAGCTCAAGAACTCTATTTTCCTCCTAATATCCAGTTGAGATTCTTAAATTGGAGGAATTATAGTTTTGAACGGAAGATGAGTGAAGATGTATTTGGGCCACAGAGAACTACAGTATGTGAGCATATTGTAGACAGGAGGGCATGGGCCAGGACAGGTATATTCACGATTTGGGAAACAGTAACAGAGGATAGGAAGGAGGTAAGAGGGTGAATGGGAATTTACAAAGGCAAACTAAACCTGTGTTAGAATTCTACTGGGATGATACCAACTGAGGAGCCTTTAATCCACATATCTTTTGTCAAAATATATACATACATACATATGTACATCCATAATATATATATATATATATATTTGGATATATATATGTATATTCAAAATAGCCTCTCATAATTTCTTAGCTGGGCTTTTAACCCGGTAAGGAATTCAGAAGGTGTCAGCAACTGCCCTCCCCGACTATGAAATCATAAGCAAAAACGGGGACATGTATGTGCCTGTATCTGGGCAGAGGAGTCAGAGCTTTTACCAAATTCTTAAAGAATAGGAGTCGCCACATTAGGGACTGACAGCTGTGACTCAAACCTTTGCTGTCAGGGTCCAAGCTTTCGAACCCAACCCCAGCTTCTCCGGCAGGAGGCCCTCCACACAAATGAAGGATGCCAAGATGTGCTGGCCAAAACCCAGCCCACTCTCCACCCAGGGTGAGGCTGCAGCAGGCTTGGCACTGCCCAGGGACCGCTCCTGGGAGTCTGGGCAGTCAGTACCCTCTGTGACGAGCAGGGATGTGGGACGGGGAGCGGTAGCTTCTAGATTTTCTCTAAGACCCTTTTAATCCCAAGGAAGCCCACAATTGTTGATGTTCTCTGATTTAACACAAACTTAAAGGTTGATCCACTTATCTCCAAATTTGCTCCTGGTTATACAGATCAATGGCAAGTGCTACATCCTTCCTATTCATAATTTAAAAATAAAGCCACAAAACCTCGGTTATCCAAAATTAAAAAAAAACAAAACATTCTAAACTTATTAGAAAAACTGGGCAGATCTTTCTCATCTGAACTCTGGAAAGGGAATTTGTACTTAAAAGATAACCACCCTTTGGGCCCAGAACAAATTTCCCATCTTCAGGGAAAGATGGCCGTCACTGATACATAAAGTGATAAGCCAAAACCAGCATGAAGGCCCTCCAACCACAGACTAGCTCTCATGACTTCTTAAGGCAGGAACAGAAACAAGCCCATTTCACAAGGTTTCTATCAACATAGCAGAACTGAACTGACCATAATACCCCAGTCCCAACCATCTCCATTTCAAATTCTACAGCTAGTTCCAGAGTCGTTCAATTCCTGCTGAATTTAACCTTTGCTCACAGCGAAGGGAGGACCTGACAAAGGGAGTCTGGTTTGCCATCAACAAGCTGAAGTGTCCCTGCAACAGCCCATGGGACCGCTGCCCCCCCTGCCCTCCCCCGTGTCCGTCCTTCTCCCTTTCTCACATCAGCCAACGCCGCAGCCCTGATCATGCATCTTTGTCGCCAGCACCAGCTTCAGCAAGGCACCCGGGCTACTGTTTTCAGTTTATAAACCTGTAACTCGGATACCATCTCCTTTTTGCCCTCTGCACGAGCCCATAAACATCCCCAGCCCCAGCTCATGACGGGTTCTTTCCTCTTAATGGAAGCTCCCTCCTGGATATCCCAAAAGAGAAAGATGTGTCTGGTAAGTGGGAGAGGTCAAACGTGAGCAGGGCTATTTATTACATATACTGCGGCCAGATGGATCTGACTCATCCATCACAGGCCTCGTCATCCTCATCACATTAGCTTCTTAGAAAAGCCTCCCCGCCGCCCTCCCACAGTCCAGCTCTGCCACTTCTCTCCCCTCTCTCTCTCTCCCTTTCTCACTCTGGCTCTCTCCCTCATGCACTTTCAGGAAAATGAACCCTGTCTAACCCCATTGCCATTCTCCTTAAATCATGGCTACCCATCACTCCATGGCTATTTTTAAACTTTACTTTTATCAATACTCATCCTGTAGCTCGGGGAGATATTAAAACTGTACTGGGGCAAGGAAGGGCGTTTCTGACACTTGCTCCCTCATTCATCAGTTCCTCATAGGCCCGTTGGTGACAATGAAAAGATTTCACAATACCGTGCGGCAGAAACTCATTCTCCTGCTCATCCATCATGTTCAACCCAGGCGCAGCTCTACTGACCTAATCTGCAATGCCTCGTGCTCACTCGAGATTTCTTAAAGGCACCCTTCATTGTTGTTCGGAACAAAGAATAGGCCTGGTCCATTAGATAAGGAGGCTTAGATGGTACAAGGATTGATGAAACACTCCACCACCGCCCTCAGTCCTGGGTTCAAAGGCTGCGTGGAGGGTGCAGCCAAGCATCCTCTTGCAGGCTAAACTCAGCACAGCCCCTCTCAGGGTTCAGCCAAACATGCTCAAATACAAAGACCATTTCTCAGGGCATGATGAAAAGAAGGCTACCAAATTGTGGGGGCTATCGCCAATTCGTTCCTTTCGTTCATTCAATGATTTGCTCCTCCATTAAACAAGCATTTTTTTTAAGCATCTACTACATACTAAGTTCTTTTAAAAACAGTGGGGTTACAAAGGTAAACAGCATCAATGCTGACCATAAGGAGCTCACTGCTTAGTGGAGGAGAGACAAAAAAAAAGCAGAAGTACAATAGCAGTTATGGCAGACTGCTAACCACTGCCTGGTATAGCAGCCCCCCCTTCACCCACCCGCTTGCATTCAGTAATCAAACTGCCTTTGGATTGTAACTGGGTCCATGCAGTCCAGCTACAGATTTCATCTCCCAGCTCCCCTTGTAGGTCAGTGAAGCCATGTGACTAAGGTCAACCTCATGGAATGTCAGTAAAGTGTTTTCTGCAAAGTTGCTGCTAGAACCTTAAAAAGAAAGCTTTCTATACTTTCTGCTGCCTCCCCTCTTCCCATGGTAGAACACAGACACGGTGCTGGTGAGCCACAAAGAGAAGGACAACTAGGTAAAGAATGGCAGAGCAACCTGGTGGAAGGAATCTGAGGCCCTGAATGACCTCAGAAAGCAGAAAGACTAGTGACAGCAGATGACCATGAATGGCCAAGACAGTGACCCAAGCCCTGGCTTCAGGGTCTGGAGTTAGGTGGTGGTGATAGAAATGGAGAAAAGTGGACTCATACCTGATAATTATTTCAACCTTCATAGGTTTCTCAATGACACCAAGTGAAGTGGCTGCCCTAAAGGTCCTCATGTGTTTTGGAGTGGACATCAGCCCCATTTAAATGCCCAGAATGAGGACAAATGCAAGGTAATTCAGAGACCTCAACAGACAAATAAAGTAAGTGCTCCTGATTAGGTTAAGTTCACAGACCACTTACTGCCCAATCCTCCAGCATGCTCCCTGCTAAACGATACAAAACCCTCCACAGAACGCCATCGTTCCTGCTACTCCACACTGTTTCTTTTGCCACCAACTCACATGTTCAGATGCCTGTTCTTTCTCTTGAGTAAAAACATAGGCTCCCTGAGGGTAACAGTTCCATCTTTACCTTCTCTCCCACACAGGGATCGGCAAACCATAGCTGCTTAAGAAATATGTACTGATACAGAGAAACAGAAAACCAGAGGAATTCAGTAAGGGAGACGCTGGGTATATTTTATGAAAACAGAATATTAGTGTTGGAAGCAACATTTAAGGTGCTACGGTTTAGTCTTTTCATTATACAGATGGAGAAAGAGAGACCCAAAGCAGGGAATGCTTAGACCAGGGTCATGCAGCTAGTTAATATGAAAGGTGCTAGAAAAATGGGGTCTTCTGTGTGCTTTCTGCTGTAGCCGAGTATCAACTTGGGCCAGAGATAAAAATCACACTATACATAAAACACTAAGGGCCCAGCTCGAACCATCCATTCAGTTGAGAGGTTGCTCATCTCTCAACCCACTGATGTCTGACAACAAAAAAATTCCAACTGAGAACCCCTTCATCGTCAAAACAGCAATGGCACACCAAACCCTTCTCAGGCTTTGTGTATCTATGACTCTCTCTTCTACCACCAGTTGGAGAACGGCCTGTGCTTTTGAGGGCCTGCATGATTAGATTAGGCCCAAGCAGGGACTCTCCCTTTTCCTCAGGTCCTTGGTGCCATGACACATAGCACCATCTCACCATGTAAATCATTTCGTGATATTTACTGGCTCCAGGGACTAGGGGGTGAGGAATCTTGGGGGACCATTTTTAGAACTCGGCCTAGCTTTCCTGTGAATTGTGTGGATGACCCCAAAAGGCTTACAATAAAGTCTTTTATTCTCTCAAACTAGATATTATAGACTTGATATATTATTATACTCAATAGAAACTACAGATCAATGCTAATCAAAAGGATCTGACTTGTTTTGATGAAGGGGTAGAAATAGCACTCTTCTTAAATTAATCCAAATAAGGTTAATTCCAATTCCATTTGGGAATATAAGGCCTTTGGGGACTAACTGAAACAAGAGTGAAAATGTAGGAGGATCACTGTGTGCCCCAAATTTTGGCCCAAACAGGACACCAACTTCTCCCCCCCCCCACGACCCACACATATGAGGGCAGCCAGAGTCAATGGTCAGAGCTTCTGAAAGACAATTTTCTTTTTTAAAACACCCTACATATATATTTTCAACCCCACATATAATGAAAAAAGGAGCCTTCTAACCCCTTTCTCTGAATAAACAACTTGAGGGTATTTGCCTTGGAATATCCTAATTTAATTCCTTTAAAGTGATTCCAATGCTGCTACCTGAAACACTTAGGGGGGGACCTCTACTCCACACGGTACCTCTCATTCACCGTGACCTGCCAAAATGGTTCCAATATTCTTCATATTGTGCGGTGGGGGGTGGGGGGGTGGGGGGGGAGGATAGCTGAAGAAAACCATTTCAGAATTTTTCTTCAACACTTATCTCCAAAATGGCCCATTTGATTCATGAACATCTCTAATGTATATCATCAGTGACTGAAGGAGTTTTTTTATATGATTTTTGACAATTTAACAAGTCCTCCTGACAAATTAAATGGTTGTGTTGACAACTTAACTGTACTGCCAATCAATATTTTCAATTACTTTCATTGTCATTCAGAAAAAATACAACACGAGGTCACACAGTGGTAAAGCCAAGGAAAGAAAATAAAATGAGGCGCAATTGGCGGGGTGGGGGTGGGAGGTGGGGAAGGAGCAAACTTTGAGGCACAAGTCACCTGGACCCACTCTCTGGGCCTATGGGACCCCAGGGTTTCTGAGACAAGCCTGGAAAATGGCACTTCCCTGGGGGTCACTCTCTCAGACTCAAATGGAGATTCTTCCCTTCCAATGAGCTATTGAAAAGTCATTAGATTTAAGCCATGGACACACAGCATTTTATTAAAAGGCCCCTCTTTCAGACATTTGCCAAGCTGCAGCCGCCCTGCCCCGCAGCACCCCAGGAAAGGCCCTCCAGGACCGGGGGTTACATTCACCAGCCTTTCCAGGGGTCGACTGGTCAGTCTGAAAAATTCGAGTCGGAGAACATCAAGACACAGGTCAGCCTTCTTAAGCTTTTCAAAGGGGTAGCAGTAAATCAATAATTTCAAATGTGTATTTATCATGTGGGAAGAGAGGTTACCCGTTGAGAGCAGAACAAACACACAGAAATATTCCTGTTTTTCGCTGCCCAGAGAGTAGAAATGGAAAAAGATGATCTGGGGGTTAAAAGCAGATTTCAAGACGATTTTTTTCTTTTTTTTAAACGATTTCTCACAGTAAAGGATTGTGATTATGCACCAGCTCTCAAATCAAGGAGAATGCTGGAGCAAGCTCCCAAGTCAGTATGACTTCTGGGCCTCTCCGTTGCTGGAAGATGTCACGATCATGAGAAAAGAGCATAAATCTCTTCTCTCTCCAGGCTTGCCCCCACCAAGAAGTTGCCCATGATGCTTCTCCCTCTGCTTAAAGATGAAAACTGCCTCCCATCTCCTTCTGGCCCTTAAACCCCCCTCCTCCAGGAAGCTTTCTCTGATTGCACTGCTTGCTTCAGCATGCCCCCTCACTTTCTAAGCTCCTATGACACCGTCTGAACTGCTCTCCTCCATTTAGCTCTGAATCACTTAGAGTCTTGGATTATTATCTAAATGTTCCAAATACTAAGTATTTTACAAATATTTATTTCATCTCCTTAGTGAATTCTAAGAACACTTGTGAAAGGACATGTTGGTCTCCTCAAGATCTCTCACCATAACCATATCAGGGATGGCAGGAAAGTTTCACTTCAAATGCTAACTCCAAATGATTGGTAGCAGCTGCCAGGAATGACCTGCTGAGCCAAGTTCAGAAGAGGTATTAGGTCTCACTGAGAAAGCACCCTATGACCAACTGGTGATGCCTGCCCTGGGCACAGAATCACAAAGTAGTGATGCGTGTGTCTTTTCACCCCCCAATCCTGGATTAAACATGGATGTATGTATAGTAGGGTCTCAATAAAAACTAACTTAAATCACCAAGCCACATATTAGGCATTGCTAATAATCAATACTTCAGAAGTTTTGAATCCATTATCAGACATGAACTTCATACCTTAACTATATTTAATTTGTCATCACCATGTACAAAGGGTGGCAGCAGGGGGTCAGGAGCAGAGTTGAGGAAGATAGGTTTCCGCCCTTGAAGGACAGACAGAGAAATGAGTGCACAGCAAACACTAATATCAGTAATAATAATATTAGTATTAATAAGCAGTCTCCAAAGAGTACTGTATTTCAATTAAGACAAATAGAAAACACTTCCCAGGGGAGATGGCATTGACGTTGGGCCATGAACAATCAGTGAATTTGATAGGCAGAGATGAGAGGAATGAACATCTCAGGAGAGCAACCCCAGTGCCTCAACTTAGCCCTCAGAGAGTGTATAGTCGGGAAGGAAAGATGAGGTACATATGAACAGAGCTATAGTACAAAGCGGGAGGGGAAACAGATATATACTAAATTACTGTAGAGCTCTAGAACTGGGTCAGTAGCTCAGAAAGGCAAGCAGTGAATTAGTGAGAAGGATAAATTAGAGGGAAGGGAGGTTGAGGTACCACACAAAAAGTTGAGGCAGAAGCTCATGTGGGTCACAGGCAGTTGACCCGGAGAAAAAGATGGATGGGGCTGGAAGGAACTCTCTCTACAAAGAGTTCTCAGCACTTGGCGACTGGACAGATGTGAGGGATGAGGTAGAATTGTCAAGCCCAGCCCCAACAGGCCATAATTGTGCACGGATACATGGCTGACCAGGGAGGGCAATATCTAGTTCCTCTTATAAATCCTGGCATCTCAGCAATGGGGCTTCCATTTCCACAGGCTCGGGCACTATGATGATTCAGGAGACTGCCTCTTGCAAAACTGGAGGTCCTGAGTTCTCCAGGTTTTCCAGAAGAGGGTTCATGTTGCCAAAAGAGAGCTGTAATAGCCATATATGACAACTTAAATACTTTCCACACTTCCCAGCAACTTGCCACAAGGTAAAAAGTCTCCAAAAGGCAGAAGAAAAGGGAGGTAAGAACTAGCTCTCTCAGCAAACAGCAGGTGAGAAGACAGTTCTCAGAAAGCAAGCTTCTCTTAAGGTAATTACTAACTCATTCAAAACCTTTTAAGTTACTAAAGTAGATTATCTTGAGCTCCAAATGAAGGTCCTAAGTTTCAGAGTACTCAGGGGCCATTAATAGAGTGGACAGAGAATGAGAGAGGAAGGGGTAGAGGAAACTTATATTTCATTCTCTATACCCTTTCCAGAAGTTTCCCAAATAACACTTTCTCTTTAAGGAGACAATGTGGGCCCATCATCTGCCTAAGCCCAGAACCTGCCCCCCTGCTCTCTGCAACACACTGCTGACCCCCTGGGACTCTCTGAACTTATTCCCAGGCTCTTAAGACTTTTACTGAGAAACCTCCAAGACTCAGATATTACAGGACATTCTTGAAGCAATCCCTTGATTGCACGGTGTGAAGAAAAATTGACAAGCCACATGAAGAGGCCCAGATTTATGTATTCTCAGGAGAGGCACCGAACAAAACGATGTCCCACTGATGACAAACCTCTTTTGAAAGTGGCAGCTGCTCCTGGTATTCCAGGATACCCTTCCTAAACACACACACACATTTGACTCTCCCTTAATGTCTTTTCTTTGTAGAATGAATAAACATTCCCTCAGTCCTCCTGCTGGCATATAAGCTAGCAGTTAAAAAATAGGAGGAGGAAGAGGAGGAAGAAGAGGAGGAGAAAACAAGAAAAATCACATGCAATTCTATTAAGATACAAATACACACATATACTTTTTTTTAAAAAAAAAAAAAAGCCTGGAATTGAAGTTTTTGCAGGGAAAAGCAGGGTTCTCAAAGCTGAGTCCTATGCTTGTGTTACTCAAAAACCAATGGATTTGGCTCAGTTCTGTTAACCATCAGCAATTATCTTCCTGTCAAAGCTAAAGGTAACAAATTTCCCCATATCCAGCAAGGCTATATCACCACCGGACACCAACATCATCTGACGGTGAGTAAATCACCACAGCAGCCATGGGCCCTGACAGACAAATGCTCTGTCTCGGAAAATCCAGGTCTATCACTCAGAAAGGGGAAAAAAGGTTCTCTCAGCTGGTCTTGCAGAGAAGAGATTAAATGTTGCAGATTCGGTAAGTATAGTAGAAAGCAAATCCTAAATATGAGAGTTATTAATGGACTTTGCACTCGTCTTTTTAATCTGTTGCCAACATATGCTCATCTATTTTACCTTGCTCTGCCTTGTTCCTGATGGCCGTAACAGGCAGGAACGGTGTATTATCCCAGCCTTAATCAGAGCCAACAGCACTAGAACAATGTCCTGCTACCTATCAAACAGGGACTTCTTAAGCAGTAGCTGTTCTTTTATAATGAAGATTGTGTAATAAAAGATATCACTAATATGTCCTGTCCTTATACTTAACAATAACATTCATTTCATGATATGCTACATAATGGGGATATCACTCCTTAACCTGCTCGGGAACAGAGTACTGCATTATCACAGGGCAATTGGAACTTGGCTAGAATTCCCCGATAATCTATGGGTAGAAGCAGCATCCCCCACCCCCCAGCCCCCAGCCCCCGAAAGGACATAGAGTGCTGGTGTCAGGCTCTAAAAGCCAGTCTACAATTTGAGAACAGCCACCTCTTAACCCTCACAGCCACCAACCATTAAATGTGGGGTGGAATGTTGAACATTATGCAAACGCCACTAGGGGAATCTCTACTCAATTATACCATGGGTGTGTGAACATCAGCAAAAGAGCTTGTTTTATGCATTAATTTATTTAATGCAGGGCTCTGCTATAAACCTACAGCTGAACTAGGAATAATGCTGGTCCCAAAAGATATCACTGCCCTCAATGAAAATACCATCTAACCAGAAGATAAAATTTATCCATAGAATCCAATTACCAAGCAAGTTCACTGCCACCACCAGCTCAGAAGAGACAGGCAGGCAGAAGAGAGATCTCTCAACTGGCACAAGTTGCTGTGCTGAGTCAAAAGTGACAAAACTGGCCTAGCAATTATAGACCATGAACAGTATGTGCTTTTTGAAAAGAATAGCTATTTATTAACAATTAATAATACAATTTTATTAAAATAGCTCAATAGCTATTGTTAAATATGTAATTCATGCAAAAGTACAATATATACAAAATAATTCTGAATATTTTGTCACTTAATTCTCATAAATTATGATGAACACCTTTTTACGCCTCATTTTAAAGATGAGAACTAAAAACTAGAGAACTCAGGTGGTGCAATGGTGGCTCAGTGGCAGAATTCTCATCTGCCATGCCGGAGGCCTGGGTTTGAGTCCGGGTATTTGCCCATGGAAAAACAAATTTTTTTTTTTTAATTAAAAAAAAAAAAAAAACTAGAGAAGTCAAGAATGTGCCCAAGGTCATCCAGCTAACAGGGAAAGGATGCAAGACTCACAACCAAGCCTGTCAGCATCCCTTGCCACTTCACCTTCTGTTGCCATACAGGAACAAGCAGTAGAGTAATAATGAACAATGGCCTGCACTCACAGTGAACACCAGGCACCAACTAGAACATCACAGTGATGTGGCTTCCTGGAGAGAGGTCTACCATCTGGATGGGGAAGACATGAGCTCAGAAGCCTATACTGTCCTCAGCCCTGTGTCTGAGCAACTAAGTACTGTATCCTAATCATCTGCACCAATTAACCTCCAAAATCAACAGTAACTCAAAAAAAGAAAAAAAAAGTCTATGTGACCTGAGCTTTTAAAATTTATATAATTTTTATCAGATCCCAAGTATTAGCTTGAGCCATATGAAACTACAATTTTTGTAGGTTAAAACTGGCCAAATATTGGCAATTCCATATGGTTCAAACCAGTATAATACCAAGATTAAGGGCAAGAGAGGAAAGGCAAATTGTCTACCTTCATGAAGAGTATTTTTAGTCCTAAGTTCAGTGAGGAAAACGCACTTTCTATGGTCTCCCTCCTTTTGGCCCCAATTTTCTCCTAAGTGACCTGGCATGGGAACAAAAGACTTGAAAAATTCCTTCCAGTTCTGAAATGTTATCATGTGAGTGTTCCATGGATGGCATCAGATCTTCTCCTGAGAGTGGACAGTTGGCTAAGGAGAATGACAGAACATATGAGTGAATTGGAAAGGAAAGCTGCAATGGGCAGGAGGTAACTGCCAGCAGAGAGGAAAGGAGCCCAGGAAAGTGAAATTGGGGCTCAAAGACAAAGTTACTAATGTTATAAATTGGGAAAGGACCAGAACTGGAAGCTCAAATACTTAATGTTTCCACCTCCCTATTTATTGAGTATTTACAGCTCAACAAGGAACTAGGATGGACAATCTGAATCATATTTTTCTCATCATACTCCTCTAAAAGGTTCTGAGACCTTTAACACACTCACAAATCAAGTGCCAGCAGCCAAATTAATCTGGTAATATCCTTCACAGAATTTATGACTGATGAACCAATTCCTGTCTGTCCTAAATCTGCCATTTATGAGAGAAGCATCCCAGGGCATCAGGTACAGCCACTTACTCCATGTAAGTGCACAGGGATGCAATGACACTTGGTGACAGTATAAAGCTCAGGAAAAAGTTCCCAATCATGAGAGCACTTTGGATCTGATCATCAAATAATTCACATGGTCATGGGAGAGAACTGTCAACCTTAAATATAAGAAAGAACTGAGGAGCGCTGGACTTGGTAGAACTGAGGCAGCCCATCAGCCAGTTGTCTGCCTAACCAAACCATGCTATAAGCAATTACTGGACCAAGGGCAATAGAAGAAAACACTACAGCAATGGCCTGCCATGGAGTTCTTCTCCAGCTGGCCTCCCTGCTTTGCCACACTTGGCAAAGGTTATTCTCTGACTTCTCCATGGACACTGGAGAAGTTCTCTGTTACAGCAGATAGAGAAACAGACATTAAGTGGGGCAAACAGAGAGGACTTAGCTAAGAGTCAGAAATCACAGTTCTAGTTCAAAATCTGTAATGATGTACCCAGTGACCTTAGGGAAGTCATATTCCTTCTCTGAACATATTTTCCATCTCTAAAATGGTAAGCTAAACCAGTTCAGATCTTGCAAACTGGGAGCCAGAAGTCAGACATAACCCATAAGTATGATTTGTTTGTTTCAATGTCTATACTGAACAATCATGAAATTGCCATAAAAATCTGCATTTATGATTTCTCTTAAAAGTAAGAACTGATGTTCAGCTTCCAGCAATGGCAAAGTAGTTTATATTGAGTAATTCTCCTGTCAATTAAAATAATG
This sequence comes from Myrmecophaga tridactyla, assembly GCA_004026745.1. Lineage (NCBI taxonomy): Eukaryota > Metazoa > Chordata > Mammalia > Pilosa > Myrmecophagidae > Myrmecophaga > Myrmecophaga tridactyla. The sequence continues at coordinate 47,740 of PVIY010010522.1, forward strand.
AGTTTTGGACAAAATTTTTAAAACTCCTATGTGAAGGCACTAGAAAGTCAATAGAAACTGAATGGAATTCAACCCTTAACACAAAGGTATTTTACTTAGGGAGATCAGCTTTTTACCTGAGAGCACCCACCAATTTGCATGGCAGGGTGGCTAAAACACAATTAGAAAGTCACAGTCTTATTGACTATAGATGGATTTTGCCACTTATCAAACAATTGAAAAGTGGGGAGAAGAGATCCCAGAAATGAGAGAACAAAGGGTGGGAGGCTCCATAATTTGCATAAAATCTTCAATCAAATACTTAGGTGACCCTAAATAGCATATTTTTTGAGGCAATTACAAGGAATTGAGTGAAGAGTAATAACTGAAGTCTGAAAGAACTGAACAGAGCTTTCAGTTGCTGCTTATCACAGGGGAAACAAAATTTGTAGTTTGAAGCCAGTCATGTTAGAAGAAAAACTCCACAAGCCAAAAAAAAAAAAACACCAGAAACCAAAATATCAGCCTATACAACATAGCATCCACAATAGACCAGAATACTATGAAAAACTACTAGACAACCTAAAGAACAGGCAAAGGTAACCAATAGTCAAGATTTAAAAAAAAAATCAATTAAATAATATGATCTATCTATATGCTGCTCACAAGAGATTTATCTTAGACCCAAAATAGATTGAAAGTGAAAAGATGGAAATAGATGTTCTATGTGAGCTGTAACCAAGAGAAAGCACAAGTAGCTATAGTAATAGTAGATAAAATAGATTTTACATGTTATAAGAGATAAGATATTCATGTTATTTGTAAAAACATTTGTATCTTTATATTTTCTTGAAATAAAAAACTTGAAAATGTTCAGCAACATACAGGTCATTACTACTGCGAAGCTGATGTTTCTAATAACTTTCTGCTTGATATTTTGAGAATGTATATTTTTTGTAGCTAATAAAATGGTACTTAAGTTAGTGTTTAATATTTAGAATTTAAGAAATACTGATACCTTTATCTGTAGATCTTTTCCTAGTTTACCATAATTTTAAATTGGTTTGTGTGACTGTCACAGTCAGGTTCATTTGTCAACTTGGCCAAGTGGTGGTACCTGTTTGTCTGGTTGGGCAGGTGCTGGCTTGTCTTCTGCTATGAAGACTTTTCATAGAATTAAATCATGATCACATCGCTACATTCACAGCTGATTCCATTTGTAATCAGCCAAGGGGAGTATCTTCTGCAATGAGTGATGCTCAGTCTAATCACTGGAAGCCTTTTAAGGAGGATTCAGAAGAGACAGGCTCTCATCCTGCTTCAGCCAGTGAGCTTCTCCTGTGGAGTTCACCCAGACCCTCCATTGGAATCATAGGCTTCACAGCCTGCCCTACAGATTTTACGTTCCCACAGTCATGTGAGACACTTCTATAAATATTTTATTTACGAATATTTCCTGTTGATTCTATTTTTCTAGAGAACCCTAATACAGTATCTAAATTCTTTTCACCACAACCCAGGTAGCGAATCCACAAATTAATATATCCTTTGCTCCTCCTCCTCATTCACAATATTCATCAAGTCCCCAAGTCTTGGAGAATCTATTTCCTTTAAATTCTCCATTAAACTTTTATTTGTCAGATGTTGGAAGCTAGAATTTTTTCTTTTTGAACTTGATTTTCCCGTCTATTTTCCATTCATTAATCTCCTCTCCAGGAGATAATTTCAACTTTTTCTTCAACTTTTTCTTCCAGGACTTTTACTGATTTATATTCTTTTTTTTACCTTTTTTAAAATTCAAGAGTACATTTTTGTCCTTTTATGATACATTTTCTTGAAGCTTTCTTCTCTTTACATTGTATTGTGTCCTTCAATTTTTATTTATATGATCAAGTTTGTTTATTTTTCTTAGAGGTTCTCTTTGAGCATCTCAGCAAAGTTACCCACAAATTAACATTTAGGGTTTGGGTACGAGAAGCTAAGAACTGAACTCTTGAGTACAAAGAAACCAGAAACTGATGTCCTGGAAAATTCTGGGCTTCCAGGAAGGGAGACCCCAGAGATTACTGCTCCATGTGAGGATTTGACTAGATGAGGAATCAGTCAGCTATTTCAGAGAAAGCCAGGATTGGACATGGAGTTATCCAGGAAAGATTTGTGGAAACTCCTTATGTCTGATGGGCATGAGCCAAGACTACTGCATGGAAAGCCAACAAGAGTGCTGTGGGACCTGTATAAACAGAGCCACTGCCAGTCTGGACTGAGGAGTTCAGAGGACACATTGGAGGAAAGACAGCTTCAGAAGCAATGCCATGGAGGCTGAGGTCTGAAGTCAAGAAGCCCCGGACGAGGAGACCAGACCCATCAAACCCGTGGAGAAGGTGAGTTTTGCCCAAAGGCAGAGGATGGACCTTCCACCTTGTTCCAATGGAGGAGCCATGCCGCCTCAGGCCTTGGAAAGGGTGAAGCATATTCCTTGGGGTTTGGGGGAGCCTGGCTGCTACCACATTGAGGGGTTTAGCATGTGCCCTGAAGATGGCAGAGAGCCCAGGTATGGCCCCAATCCTTGGAGAGGGTGGAGCCAAGAAAAAGGTAGTCCCCCGAATGTTCCCCAAGGTTGCGTTTGGAGAGAGGCAGGCCTTTGCGTAGGCCCTTGGAAAGGGTGGAACTGTCACTTTCAGACAAAGATAAATGATTCTCAGACTTTGAAATCTAATGGAGTTTGCCTTGCAGATTTTTGAGACTGCTTGGGTCCAACGACCCCTGTGTTCCTTCCTCCCTATGGAAATGGGTATAAGTACCCTATGAATGTTCCTTCTTTGTATGTTGGCACCTCTGTATAGGTCCAGAGTCAGAGGAGAACCTTGCCTTAGAACAGACCATGCCTATAACTAACTTTGATAGGAGTTTGTACTGTTTCTAACTTTGTGTTTCATTTGTATTGCTGAAATAGTTTAAGGATTTCTGATATCGTGATAGAATGAATGTATTTTGTATACATTCAACAAAAAAAAACATGTATTTTTTAGGGTCCAGAGGGTGGAATATTCTGGTTTGAAAGAATGTATGTACCCTTGAAAAGCCATGTTTTATTCAAAATGCCATTTCGTAAAGGCAATGCTGTATGTAATTAGATCATCTCCCTGGAGATGTAACCCAATAAAGAGTGGTTGTTAAGCTGGATTAGGGGAGGCATATCTTCACCCATTTGGGTGGGTCTTGATTGGTTTACTGGAATCCTATAAAAGAGGAAACATTCTGGAGAAAGCGAGAGATTCAGAGAGAGCAGAGAAGAACAACTTAGCCACAAGAAGCAGAGAGCCCACAAGCCATGACCTTTGGAGATGAAGAAGGAAGATGCCTCCTGGGAGCTTCATGAAACAGGAAGCCAGGAGAGAAAGCTAGCAGATGACCTTGCTTGCCATGTGCCCTTCTAGCCAAGAGAGAACTTGTGACTGTGTTCGCCCATGTGCCTTCTCACTTGAGAGAGAAACCCTGAACTTTACCAGCCTTCTTGAACCAAGGTATCTTTCCCTGGATGCCTTTAATTGGACATTTGTATAGACTTGTTGTAATTGGGACATTTTCTTGGCCTTAGAACTGTAAACTAGCAATTTCTTAAATTCCCCTTTTTAAAAACCATTCTGTTTCTGGTATATTGCATTCCAGCAGCTAGCAAACTAGAACAGTAACTTATTGTACACAGACTTTACAATGATGTTTTGTTTAGAAAGCCAAAAAATAAAGTATCCAATAAAGAGCAAAAAATAAAAACACCTTGTAGCATCAGGGTAATGGGAAATCATAAAAAAATAAAAATAAAAACAAAAAAGTCAAAAGATAACAATCCTGAGATGACCCAATTTTGGAATTAATACACAAGTATTTAAACCAGCTATAATAAATATGACTACTGTCTTAAGGGAAAAGATAGATATAATGAATGAACAGATGGCTAGAAGGGGAATCTTAGCAGAGAAACGGAATAAAAAAGTACCAAGCGGAAATTAAAAAACTAAAAAGTAAAATATTTGAAATGAAAAATATACCTAAGGACCTTAATAGGATAATGGAGAAGGCACAAGAGTCCTGACCTCGAAGGATGGATCAACAGAGACTACGGAATCAGAAAAAAGGAAAAAAGATTTAAAAACAATAAATATAGACTCAGTGACCTGTGAGACTATTTAAAATGGTGTAAAAAGCATGTAATTAGAATTCCAGAAGTAGAAATATAATAGGATAGGGCAGGAAAAAAAACACATGAAAGTCAATGCTGAAAAAAAACACCTAAATTTAGTTAAAAAAATAAAAACTTACAGACACAAGAAACTTAGAGCTATCTATGCAGTATAAATTCAAAGAAAAATTTCACCTAGGAACAGTCGAACAGTCAAACTGCTGAAAATCAAAGTTAAAGAGAAAATATTCAAAGCATTAGAACAAGCGGCCTACTACACACACACGCACACACACACATACAGAAGAAAAATGATAAAAGTGGCACATGACTTCCCATGACAAACAATGGAGGTCAGAGACAATGGAATGACCTCTAAAATGCTTAACAATCATCAATCCAGGATTTTATATCCAGTGAAAATATTCTTCAAAAATGAAGGCAAGATAAAGACAACTTCAGATAAACAGGAATAGAGAAGCTGATTCCAAAGACCTGCATGATAAGAAGTGTTCAAAGAAACTCTTCAGGCTGTAAGAAAACAATCACCATATGAAATTTTTGTTCTACAGAAAATAGTGAAGGGGTGCATGGGTGCTTCAGTGGTAGAATGCTTGTCTTCCATGCAGGAAACCTAAGTTCAGTTCCCAGATCATGCACCACCACCCCCAAAAATGAAAGAAGAACATCAGAAATGGTTAATATGCAATCAAATGTACACTAAATTTGTTTTCTTCTTTAAATTTCTTTAAAAGATATACAGCTTTTTTCTTTTCTTTTCTTTTTTTTTTAGCATGGGCAGGCACCAGGAATCAAACCCGGGTCTCCAGCATAGCAGGCGAGAAGTCTGCCTGCTGGGCCACCATGGCCCGCCTGATACATAGCTATTTAAACCACAGTTTTAACACTGTAGAGTGGAGATTTCAATATGTGTGTATGGGAAGCATTAAAGCATAGAACTACACCTGGCATTTATTAGTTGCTCAATACATACTAGTTAAATAACTTTTACTTAATTGAGGTTGCCTCCCTTGAGCTAGGTAACCAGCTTAAGGCTCCCTTCAGCCCTACTCTTCCAGGATTCTGAGTAGCTATGACCCATCTCTAGTTATTGGCACTAATGATCTCTAAGAGTATATCTTTCAGGAATGTCTGTGGTTTAGATTAATATGTTGCTATCTCCCAATATTTCACTGCAGTACCAGTTACAATAGTGAACATAACACAGGAGACCAATTAACTTTCTTGGTTATATGACAGAAAGGAAGTCCATGATAACCCCACCTGTTTAGAATATATTTCTCTCTAATAACATATAAGTATGGTGAGATACTAGAGTTAAGAGCATGAGTTTTGATATTAGAGAGAACTAATTCCATCTGGCCTGTAGATGTGTGGCCTAGGACAAGTCACCCTAGCTCTTGGAGCTTCTGTTTCCGTATCTGTAAAACAGGGAAAACATTTCCATCATAAGATTGTCAGGATGAGTAAATGAGGTGAGGTCTATCAACCTCCTGGTGCCTAAAGGAGTGATAATAGGAGATTACTGATGGAATTATTTTGTGATTAAAAAGAACTTTACAAGTACAAACCTTATAAAAGTATAAAGTAGATAATGAACATGGACTCTGGCTGATTCTACCAAAACATTCCTTTTCGTTGAACACACCAGTGAATGCTTCTGCCAAGTCATCCAATTCAGGGTCCTTTAAACACATCCCACAATTAAGGAACAACCACATTCCCTTGAACTGGGGCTTCTGTCCTATCAGCAGGCCAAGATAACCTGACCCCACAGTGGCCCAAGTGTTCATATAAGCTTCTCCCCCAAATGAGTGAGTCAACTCAAAAACTGATTTAAGCACGCGACAGGTAGCATCACACTAGTTCATGTTACATACTATCCCCAAATCCCAGACAGTAAGACTCCATACAAGAGGCTACTGAAAAGATACAGCCAGAACACATGGTTACAGAAGGATCAGTGTCCTCTGTGAGCCCTCAAACCCTCGTCATGACTTGTGTTGTAACCCATCTCCCCTAGTACTCAGCTTGAGGAACAAAAGCAACAAATGAAAACCCAGGGCGCAGCCACCAGCACCCCTCCTCACTCAGCATGCCAACCAGCGAGAAGCTGGCCAAGGCCAAGCCCTCCATAAAGCCAGTGGGGCTCACCTGACTTGCTACAAAGATAAGTCCAGCATGGTGTGCATAATCTGAACTTCAGAAACGTGTTACTTCTCTCGTTAATTACTAGTCTGGTGGTTCTCTACCTGCCCTTAACTTTCCACAAGTGCTAAACTAACGAGCCCATCATTACCCACTTCATAAGGATTAGAGATAAAGCATAAGCTTGATTATAAGCTATAAATGTGAGTAATTTGAAATGTTATCCATTATTACAAAAATATATGATAATAATTTCCTCTTTAATGAAAGGGAACATGTTTATAGTGGTCCCAAGCTCCTTGTGCAGGCTTTGGGAAAGAGATGAAACATGATAAACAGCCTAGCCTTAGGACGGGCATCTGGGATACAATGGTACAAATGAATACTCACTACTTAGCAGGGTCATAAAAATGCAAACACATCACCACACTTGTATGATAAATACTGGGTGAGTTTACTGGGCTCCTTTCTTGAGGGCGCTGCACATCACTAAGAAGGTTAGATGTCAAGTGTAGGGAGTCAGAGGAGACAAAGAGAAAGAACACCAGAAAATCACTTTCTCATTCCCAGCATTAAAAGTCAGAAATGAAGACTTGCCCAAGTAAATCCTAAGTACTGAGATTAAAAATACGTGCAAATACATAATACATAACACAGACAGTAAATGTACAAAACACATTCTAATGCTCCCAACCACATAAACGTGACATGGAGAAGGGAAACCGTGAATGTGAACCAGAAGCCTAGGAAAAGCTGGTGAAATTCCAAATTTGTAATAAAAACTGAATGCAGTCATTGAATAGGAAGAAAAGATGAATCCTTTTCTCAAGAAATGGAAAGGAGGCCTGGTAGCTGAGAGCAGGCTGCTGTCCCTATGGCATAATTGTTACCAATCTCCAACCTTTGCAACTGGCAGGTGGTCTGTAAGGGGCACTTAATGGCCCTGGGGCTTCTTAGAGCCACTGAGAACAGAGGATTCTCTACATTCCAAGTGGATGACTTTCAGAACATGACTGTTGATCCCAAATTCAATGTTAGGAAATCCAAGGCCAATCGAGTCACAGATCTGAACCACTGGCTGCAATATGACAAGGGGGCTAGGATGGCACCATGCCTATGAGATGCTGACATCCTACCTAAACCCAGTGAGCAGGTGACAGAACTGGGAGAACAAGCCACGGTGCCAACACCAACAGCTAAGAAGTCTTGGGAAAGCAAAGTGGCGATAAAAGCTTTATGGCTACCCCTCCTTACGCTGAGTGTTCTCTTTCTAAATTAAAAGTCGTTTTCCATTTTTAACAGCACCAACAATAACACTTTATAGAGCACTCTCTTTTCACAGAGCACTTTACAGTCATTAGTTATTTAATCCTCAGAGGTGTCTCAGGAGGCCAACGGGCAATGGACTCGCTTACTACTCCCCTTTTCTTGTCCAGAAGAGCAAGGGCTTGCCCACACAGTATATAGGCTGAAGGCAATGACACTCATAATATGGGGTGAGGAGCTTAATCCAAGCCATAGTTTGCATTTGCTGAGCTCACTGATATTTGCAGAGCAATTTTTTTTTTATGCACAGTCAAATCATTTTGACTAACAGAACCACTCTTGCCTTTGTTCCCCCTTAGCAGACACCAATGCCAGTTGTTCAAAGTGGTAAAGATTTTATTATAACCTTCAAGTTAACAATCCCTCCCAAATGTATTTGTTGCCTGGAGAGGCAACAGACATTATCAGTCAATTCAGATATAACAAATCTACCCAGTGAAACAGTTATGCAACTATAAATCCGTGTTTGACGGAGACATTTCTGTCTATCAGAATAAAACTCCACACAATTCCCAAAGCCCACACTCCTCTCCATACATTTCTCTAGCTCTTCCCTGTGATTATTTCATTTACTTAATATGTACGGACCATCTACTGTGTACAAGACTCTGCTGTTTCTATAACGGACAAGATGTTAGCTACGCTATGTACAAGACACTGCTGTTTGTATAAAGGAAAAGATGTTAACTGTACATGGCTCTGGACTCAAGGATCCATAGGCAAGGGATAGAGATGAGATAGGCATGAGCTATACAGGTACAAGATAAAAAGCAGCAAGTCCCAAAGTAGACTGGGGCTGAGGCGCTGCAAACAGACCAGGGTATAAAACCTCACTTTTAACTGGTGGAGAACCAGAACAGCTTCACAAAAGACATCATCATTGAGCTGGGCCTTGGAAAATGTTAACAACTTTGATGTGAGAGATAAAATGCATTTCAGGTGTGCCCAGAACAGCAGGAGGACAGGCTATACAGATAAGATCCGGTGGAGGTAGGCAAGGGGGATCTTACTTTTGCTTCCAGCTGCCTGGGTAGTACTGTGAGGGGAACGAAGGTCCTGTCCCGCCACCCTAGTTAAAGAAACCCGTGTCCCAACCCAAGCCTCCCTCTATCTGGACAGCTCTTTTTTTGTTCTTCACAGGTCACATCACTGTCAGAAATTGTTTACATTCCACTTCATTGTCCCACGCACACCACTAAAAAGTAAACATCTTATTCAACTGTGTATCCAGAACGCTGTCACTGACGGTCACAGATTTTGTCAAACTTTTTTCTCTCTTCCCAGAGTCTGTCCCTATGAAAACTCAGGAAAGATCCCTCCAAGGAAGGGGGCCCTACATTTGAGTAAAATGAACACAGATCTTTAGACAGCTTTCAAACTGAAAAGGAAGATTGGGAAGCCAGCCCCAAAGCCACAGACCCCAAGAAAATGCACAGTCAAATCATTTTCACTAACAGAACCACTCTCTTCCCTTTTCTTCCCTGGAAATACTATCTCCAAGGACCTTTAAGATATAAGTTCAACATAAACAGGGACTTAAAAAATAAAAAAGTAAGTAACAAGAGCTATAAATTCCACTGTGTGGGTCCCAAAACTCCATGCTGTTCACTGAAATCCAGAATGGGAAGTTACATTTTCCTAGCAGTTAAATTCAAACGCATTCCCTGTCGTCCCTCTGTTTTTGAGGCAGTGGCCAACGATACACACATATCTGGTATCCACACCTGTCTGGGGCCTGTAATAACAGAAAGGAATTGCTTCCACAAAATATGTTTTTAGGATCACAAGGATAATTGAGACAGAATGCTAAGCTAGCATGATTGGGGGGGATCCATCTAAAAAGCCTAATCATGGCTAATTCACCATTTGCGGCTGTCCTGGGATTTCATGCAGAGCGCTGGTTTCACTAAGGTAATTGGTGCTATTGAAACAAGCCAGTGCTCTGCAGTTCGCTGCTTCCCTCCTTGCCTCTGGGCAGGGAGAGGATCAATATTTGTTAGGATTGCTTCTTGTTCCAACAATGTAAGATTTACAATACTAGCTGGGATTCTCACTTTGTCTTCACACAACTCATCAGTGGAACCCAATTACTAACCTCAGACAAACAACATTAACATGAGCCTCTATGCTGCTTTATTGCCCTTCATCCAAGTCTCATTTCAGGGTCTTCAGGCAGTGCCACTATAACAGATACTACACTTTAAAGTGTGCTCCAAGGAATAAATTCTCAGTCTTTCATTACTCGTACCTTGATTTACTTCATATCATCTTGCTGCTATAGACAAAGATAACACACTGTAAATTACAGCCATCCTGTCTTGGAGTTCCAGAGGTAGGGGGAAGGCAGGGGAGTCAGGCTTAGGCTTCACAATTAGCGCTGGACCTGGTGCTGTCACTCCCACTTTGCCCACGATTAGCCGATGTTTATTAGAACCATTTGCAAAGTGTGGTTTGAGCACATGCCTTCCCCCACCCTCTGTCCTCTCTTCTCTCAGAGAGCCCGTTAAATGCAAAAAAAAAAAAAAAAAAACTTAAAGCCAAACGAAAACATGGCCCCAACTTTTCTTTATCGCACCCCTTTGCAGGTTATCAGCTCATGCACGCTGGGTTCAGGACAAACACCGTAAATTCATGTAGCGGGAAAACCCTCAAGGTAATCAAGCTCCTGTTACAAAATGGCCCCAAATCTCCCAAATTGGGTGTAATCCTCAGGACTCCCTCTTCTCTCTATCCTGAACCCTTGTCTAGATCAGGGCCATCTACCTTTGCCTTGAATTTCTACTCCCTAGAGCACCAGGGCAAGGAGAGACCTACGAAACAGTCATTGGAAAAAGTCCTTCGAGTTAGCTGTAGCAGTACCCCCTTATTTGTCCTACAATTTCCTCCATCCTCCATCCTATTCCAGTGGCTGATAACTAAGAACATTAGTTTTATGCGACTTGTCAAGCTCAAATGAAAAGAGAGCTAACTTTAATGACACTGCAATTAATCGCCCCAATAGACAGACAGCTAAAAGACAAGATATTGACTTCATTAAGGACAATGTATTATGTCATTAAGTTGGTAGGGTCACCTTGTGTATCATACATGCCTGCTAATATATTGGCATTTTCCTCAAATAAGATAAATTCAGATATGAGTGATATAGCTGATCAGAAAATGTTTAATCCAAAGAGGCTACTTTCCGTACACGCCTGCTCTACAGCCCCAGGTGGAAGTGAAGTTGTAAGAACCCATTATAGGCCCAAGATTATCTCATATACTACCAGATCCAACTCATTTATAACCTGGTCCTCCCCCCTCTTCATTTCTATAGTTAAAAGGGTGCCTTAATTGATGGAAGTTACAGGGCATTTGGCAACTTGACGGTTCACATGCCTGAGTTGGGGGGGAAGGGGCCTTTAAACGCTGCGCCTGTTTTATTTTGAACATTCACAGGCCCAGACAATTCACATGAAAAGAGCCACATGCTGATGGTGACATGGAGCGAGGGGTTAACCCCGGCAGGGCCAGGGCCCCAAAGCTACTCATTTGAGAAGAGAAATTGTGATACAACACAGCTCCCAATCGGATCATTCTTTTTAATTTGATATCTTCTCTTCAAGACATATCTAAAGGGAGTTGGTTGGCTTAACATAAAGTCATTTTTCATTTAGAGTGGAGTATTCACAAATTAAGATACATCTGGCAAAGCTTTTCCCAGCACTTGATTTCCCATAAATAAAACAAGGTTTTGTAGAAATTATTTATCTCTCTTCCACTAATTCAGCAGGTTTGTAATCATAGTTCAAATGTTGTCTGAAGCTGAGGAATTCCCTCGGAGAGTGTCTTGTCACTCTCTAAATTGGTAACCAGTTTAATGACACACTCATTTGGGGGGGGTGTCAGGATTTCTTTCCCTACTTAAGCAACTTTGCTTTTACTCTGTGAACACGGTAATAATTTTAGAGCATTTCATTTGATTTAAGTAAAACATTTATTTGTAATTGGGGGCTTAGTCCATAAGCAATATTTGGATAAGAAAAGACAAACTGAAGATAAGAATGTTGCATAAATTACTGAAATGTGCGTCAGAGTGAACAAAAGATAAATATATATATGGACATACATGCTACATATATATTCATATGTATGTAACGTACATTAGATGTCTAGATATAATATTAATTCTAGAACTTCATACCATGAAAGAATCTCAGAGACTGGCACACACATCCCCCTTCCCCCACAATCCCCCCATTTTAAAGATGAACACATCAAACTCGAAAGAAGTGAAACTGAACCACATTCACAGAGGGAGTTAGAAGCAAATTATAACCCAGGTCTGATGATTGCAGGTCAGGGGCTCTTTCCTTGACACTTCTCTATTTCCATCCCTACATATGTACACACCTCTTTAAATCCACTTTTCATACCCACTGACAGAACTTTCTGGATTGTGTCTCCCTTACTGGAGTGCAGAAATATTACTCAATGTACCAGATGCCTTATAAACAAAAATGATAAAATCCAGGAGACGTCTTCCCAGACATCACCAGGCTGGTGGCTTAAAACTAACTGCCTTCTCACTTACAATCAGTCTTTAAAATTAAACAATAAAATAAAAATAAAAATAAAGGAAGTGGTCACAGCACAGCCCAGAGCAAAACCCCTGACTGGCAGCTCCCTATCAGACGTCAGGAGCATGCCCAGCACACACTTTCCCTTCCTGCCATTGCTACTGACGTTAAAATTCACTTTCTTAGTTTTCCCAACTTCAGGCAGGACAGCAGTGAGAAGCATCCCAGCAGCTTGAGGACAGGCACCTCTAAGGAGTAACCTAAGGAGAACTTCCTGCCACTCCTCCTCAAAAACCCGTCACTAATTACCAACACCTGCAGCCCTTCATGCCAAGCCACACCTTTTAACCCGAACCTTCATCTTTTCTATTATTTCCATTAAGGTTGTCAAAACCAGAAGTTTGGGAACCTTTCTCTGTGACCTTGGCATTTCTTTGAAGGCTTAACATATTGGCGTTTTTTTCCTCTGACTGCATCTCTTCTCATTTGTCATGATTATTGCTGAATTTTTCAACTGTCATTCCCACACGTAAATCAATGGTTGTCTACTTCCCCTTTGTCATATCTGCAATGGCAAACAGCCTTTCCCTTCTAAATGAAGCTTCCTCCCTTTCCATCCATTACAAGGGGCCTGTCTGCAGGAGAAGTCAATCCTTTGTTAGGTCACTGCATTTATCATGCTTCCAATCAGTATCTGACACACTTATTCAGCCAGGTCTTCACCCACACAGTCATCCTTCATCTGGGGTTCTGCTGGAATGTATTTATGCATGGTGTTTTCACTACCCATCTGGGGCAGTTTTAAATTTTTCACCCCTGCCCTTCTCTTCCTTGGGACCTTCATTGCTTAGAGGAAGTGGAATGGAGGGGAGGGAAGTATAGTGAAAGCGGGTAGGGAAGATGGTGGGAAGGAAAGAACAAGTGACTTTGTTTCTGTGGGAGGAGCTGTGAGAGAGTTTCCTTCTCAATAAGAAACCGAGAGGGAACCAAGAGAGAAGCTGGATTCAGGCCTGGGGGCCCTAAATACAGACCCACCATTTAAGCTGGGAGAGCCCCTTGCACTATGAAAAGTGCCCAAGATGGACACTTCCCATAATCTACTGGATGGGAGTGCAGCCTCCTGGCATTTAACAAAACCCCTCTATAAGCATATTGGCTCCAATGGTCATGCAGGACTCTATCAAAGACAAACAGCTCTAAAAGAGACCTGACTTTCTAAGAATTCACACTTCTTCCAGGTAGTGCTTAGCCAGGGCTTGAAACAAGCTGGTATGAGTTGCCAGGAAACTCCCAGGTGAACACAGGACTAATATCAACACTGTTAGTGGACAGAGACTGGGCGCCCAGACAGCTGACCGTGCAGCACCTGGACCCCGCCCAGTAGGCAGGTTCCTCCTCCCACCCCCACCAATGACCTTCCATGCCCTCACTGCCTCTTCACGGGTCTCATTATCACCCGAGTCTCAGGCCTTTCTACATGCCCTGACTTCTCTTGGATGGAAAATATTTAAACAGAATTATCCAGGCGTTCCCTTCCCTATAACAGTTTTCAACTCAGGGTTCAGGGAAGGGACACTTCCAGAGTTGGCCAGGGCCCCACCAGCTGCCCAGCCCCTTCCTGGCCACTACTCTTTCTCATCCAGGCACCCAGGCAAAGTAAGACGCGGAATGGTCATAAATCCAAGGCATATTTACTTTGTTGCCCTCCTCTGAGCAAAGAAGAGTCCTAGAAAACCAACAGGTTCATGCAAAGGGAATAGTTAAGGTTTCTGTAAAGGCTGACACCGGGGCTCTGAGGTGTTTAATGAGTGTAATTACACATGTTTATGCCATAATTAATTAATGATAAAGTCATTCAACCTTGTTTTCTTTTCCTTAGATCAGTAGGTAATGCTTTCCCCTCATCAGGACCCACAAACACATTTTATAGATACAGACATTAAGACCTGCTAGTGTTGAATAGCTTGACTAAGGCCACAGATTTAACCCAGAGGAACGGGGCTGCTTGATTCTCCACTTATTGCTACTGGACACCCTAGAACTTTTCTGATGTACTTATTGCTGATATCGTTGTTGGGGGTGCTGTTTATAGTTCTGCAGTATGTGACTTGCACAGCTGGACATGGCAGCCCTCTATAAGTATGGTAAATAGGAAGGGGATCGTTTACATTGGCACTTTATATGGGCAGAAACTTCTCTACCAAGGCCGATACAGCATGATACAACTATGAGAACCTAAAAATATATCTTCATATATTTTTGAATATGAGGACACCAAAAAATACAATATCACAGCATTCTCCCTGTGTTAGCTAAACACCTACCCACCCCACACAACTTGTGAAACTGTTTTTCTATGTGGAGATAGTGGGTTTGGAGTACTAGACACATCATTCTAGCAGATGCATGACCAAAGAAAAGTTACTGCTTCATCTACTTAATGACCTCAAAGCATCTTAAAGGAATTTATATTGCACTGTGGACCTTCTGTGACCTCAATTACTGAGGTAGGAAACCACCTTGTTCTGGATCTACCGCTCTTAACAAAAACTAAGTCATTTCTTTTTCAAGCAAAGGCTACAACACAGCCAGCACTGTATCCAAAATACGTTTTGCTCTTTAAGTCCTCATCCAAGTATGAGCACAGGTATTCAATGTAAGTCTTGAGATATTTCCCCATTAGTGATGCATCAGAGCCAATTTCCGTGGTTGAACATGGAGTGACAAGTTGAGGGATGAAGAGCCTAGTGAATCTCATTGGCCAATCTCCTCCAGCATCCTCCTAGGACTTCCCAGAGCCTGACTATCCTTTCAGTCTGATCATTTGCTTGAAGGTGATGAGGCAGGATGGTGACAGCTCAGATAAGGTTCCTGTCCACAATTTCTTAAATTCAGACCCACTGTCAGAAAGGATAGCGTCTGGCAAGCCATGTGTTGAAATACCTGTGATTATTTCAAAAAGGGCTAGAGTCATTTTGAAAAGGATTATATCTCTGCATAATTCTGCAGAATTATGAGTGATTCTTGAGTAAGGATTTGCTCAAATAATTTTACAGTTTACAAAATACCTTTACATACACTGTTTTGGTGGGTTATGTCACATAGCTTGCCATTATCCATAATGGTCATCAACATTATAAACCACTATAGGCTCCCAAATAAAACTTCCAGGCAGGGTCTTCATGCATAAAATTCACAGAAGCAGTGCACACAGAATGGCCAAGATAAAATGATGATAATCCTTGGGAATAAACTAAATGATTTAACTTTTTAAAAATATTTTTTGTGGGCAGATAATTTATTCAGGCTGGTTTCTTCAGAGTATTTGAGCTCCCTAATGAGCTTCTCTACGGCCATCCCTTTTATTGTGACCAACTGGAAAGAAAACAAAAGCAGTGCAATTTGCAACTGGGTGGCTTGATCAGTCAGACTATATGGACTAGAAATTTTTAAATCACAGATCAGAACTGTGGAAAAGGAGTATTAGTATTTATTAGTCTTCCAAGCTCGCAAGCAAGTATTATCATAGGAAAAGAACAGAAGACATTATATGTGCCAGAAAATCAAGCTCAAAATGAGAACTAGAAGACAGTTGTTATTGGTAAAAATGGTAATGGTCAGTTGAAGAGGCACTTGTATAGAACTGACTGAGGTCTCAAGGATTTTGTGGACAAACACAGCTTCGATATGGTGAGGTGAAGAAGACACATGATGCAATATTATACTTTCTGATTCTAATGGGTGAATGTAGAGTCTTAAATCAAACACTGGACACTATCAATGTGGTTTCACAGCTGGCAAAGTCAATTCCACAGATAGGAGTTTCCCAGTTGGAGAATCAGGTGGCTCCAGAATGCTAATCAAAAAGGATGTTAAGAAACTGAGAGAGCCTTGAACCTCCTCTCTCTGTAAAACAGATTCACTGAGGCCCGACTGTTCTTGGGTAAACTTCCTGAAAGATGAGGTCCAAAGAAAGGAAATAACTGGATTCTTGTTTCATGTTTCCCTTCAATTCAGATCTTTGTTATATAACAACTGTATTAACTCCCAAAATTATTTTTGCAATTCCATCTCCTTTTGGGGAGAACAGGTGTCATTATCATCATTTTAGGTTCTTGAAATTTGGGTTTCCATGGGGTGCAGACATTTGAAGAACAATGGAAATTCGGAACTGAAGGCCCTTAATATGAAATGCCACTCAGTGATGAAAATGTACACGCCTAGACAGTTATAAGTTTAGGCAAGGTCAAATTTGGCACAGATCTTCCTGCCTTCCTCCTTCCCCCAAAACCTCTATGAGATGATCAACCTCTGACATTGAAAGTAGGCTCCTCTGTCCCCATTTACAAAGCTCATGACATCTCTAGAAAGTCTTACCTACCTGGGCACAGACAGTTTATTCCACCCTGGAAAGATACTCAAGTTCTCCAACTTCTTTTTAACTTGGAATTAAAGGTAGTTTTGAGTCTCAAGCAAATAGATGCAGTGTATGGAACCAAATGGTAAAGATACCTTGGGAATTTAGTTGATAAAATCCTGTAATCTGTTCTAATGGTGTCAAAACTTTGTAGTATGATTGTCCTTGAGAGAATATTCTTCTTATAATTCTACAAATAGCAACTTCCCCAAGCTGATAAGGAAGGTGATAAATGGAATTCTTATTAGGCTCCTGAGTTGGATTAAATTACTTCAAATTTCAGTTTCAAAATTCTAATTTTTCTGTCGTTTAAGGCTACTTCCTTTTGTAACACATCACAATTTATATTTGCCACACAGACGTCATCAGCATAACTAAATGAACAGTACAGTCTGAAAGAATACATAGCAGGTGTGAAGGCTCGGAGTGGCAATAAAATCTTTCTTAGCAACTCTGACAAATGTCTCACTGACCAATTATCAATAAACTACACCTCAAATTACCTTCAGTCTAACAGTTATGATCACTGAAACCATCATCATCATCATTACTAGCACCTAATATCCACTTTTTATAGAACTTTGTTGGGTTATAAATCCACGAGTAGGACAATTTCATCATAAATATAATTTGACTAATCCTCCAGATTTCTGTCCAAAATGACTGTATCAGTTTCCTCTACCACCAGCAGTGCACCAAGGTTACAGAGTTTTGTCACATCTCCAAATAAGGCACAAAGGAATTCAGAAGGTGCTGTATCTGCAAAAAGCCTAAGCTCCACAATGCAAACTGTCCTTATTCCATTCTCATTTTCAATGGTAACATTTAAATTTCTAAACAATGACTGAGGGTTCTGGAGAGAGGTGTTTATAAAACATCTTGGTTTTAGCCGAAGCAGGTGCAAGAACTATTGTTAGATAGGTTTAAGCTTCATGAACCATGAAAAACAGAACATAAACCTTCTAGGGGCTCTCTATATTATCTTCTTCAGGATAAAAGCACAGGATTCTCAGGAAGCAGAATGACAGGCAAAGTGCTCAACGGGCTTCACGGTACGAATAAACAGTAACAAGATTTGCACAGGCCTCAGGGTAGAGATTGTTTTCACTTATTTCTCAGCAGTACCTAAGAATGATTTTGCATAATACTTGTTGCTGTTGAGTATTAATTTTGAACAGGATCCCAACCCTGTCACAACAAGAAGTGTAGGAAGAGAGGGCTCAAAGAAGTGAGGCCTGCACAAAACTCTCACAATGATATGTTAGCATTTATTTCCAGTGCACAAAACAGGTTGGGATAAAGCCTGCTCACTGTGCTCCTCAACTGCAGAATCCCGAAAGTAGTAAAACAGGGACTTGGATGAAACCAAGAACCCTGAGACTAGTTTACAGTGGTCCCTGGCACAGGGGCAGCTTTCCTTCTCACGAAGAAATTAGAGGGCTCAGTAGACAGTAAGGCTTAATTCCCCTTGCTCCAGGCTTTGAGATCTCAAGAAGAAAACATGAACAACCCCTCATTTCTTTGAGCAGGAGAAACTAGTAAACTGATAACCTGCTCTCAGATAGGAAGGTCATAGGAAGATCAGCGGAGAAAAAAGGGAGAGCCCTCTATTTGCTGGAGGTAATATGCCAACCATATGGAGAACAAAAGCACTCCACTCTGCAAACTGCTAGCTGGATAATCTCGGGAGAAATTGGTTAGCTTCTATGAGACTCAGTTTCCTCACTTGCAAACATGAAGATGAAGGCTAACTTACAATGATGACATGGGCAGGAATCAATGAGATGATAGGTGGCCAAGGACAGTATCTACCAAACAGGCTGCCCATTGCCCACATCTTCTCCTTGTAAAAAAATGGAAACACACATTTGCACATGATTTACACAGAGTCCGCCAACTTAGGCACTAATTCATAATTGTTCACTCATATTAACTCAAACACCATGCATCAAAGGCTTGAATACACACCCGTGCACACGCATGCACACACACACACATAAAGCTGCACTCACCCATGTTTCTGAATGCCTTAGCTGCCATTTTCTCCCCTGGACACACCTACCCACTGCCCTACTGAGTACTAGGGCACTGTCTGCCACTTGGGCCTCAAGGTCCTTCCCGATTGTGGTGGTGACAGCTGAGACCAGGGCCCCCTCTGCTTCTAACGCCATCTCCTACTTGGTGTCACAGAACTTCTGAATGTGAGAATCACAAGGCTCCTTAGAAATCCTCAAACTTGGTGGTTCTGAAATCTATTTTTTACAGGGTTATTCTTCTTTCAAAGGAACTCTCTCCCACTTACTCTAATATGTAAAGTAGCACAGGTAGCATTTACTGCCCACCCACCCCATCCCAAAGAACTCTTCAACACGACCACGAGATTCAGCCATAGAGCCCTCAAAAAGGGTCCCAGGAAATCCCCTTCATTTATCATATGGAGGAAGTGGGGACCAAAGTGACAAAGGAACTCATCCAGTACCATGGGAAGAGTATGTGGCAGGACAGGACCTAAAATCTAGATATACCAGCTCGAAAAGCCACCACTCTTTCCCGAGTTGCCAAAATATGGCCATCTAAATATCAGCATTTATATTAAGCATTAAATCCATTTTACTAAACAGTAACTACCCTCACTGTATATGATGCACCCAGCTTTAGACGTCAACTAATTTGACTTACTCTCCCTTTCATTGCCCTTATATCTTGCTTAATAAGACATTTTATTCAGATACTGCTGAGGTAATAAAGGACGAAGCGTGGTTGCCAAATGTACTGCCATTTTTATTTTTAGCTTCACTGGAGTAAGGGGTTATTTTCTTGTGAAAAGGATGAAATGCAGCTGCTGGCCTTTTAAATTGTATCACGCAATCCTGCTTTTGCCCGAGCAATAGATTTCTAGATAACTGCAGCAATCTTCTCAAAGTGTTAAAAAAAAAAACCAAAAAAATAGCCACTGTCACCCTTCCTAGACCCTGCCCAGTCCCGATTGTAAAGTATCAGTGAGAAGGGTGATTTCAAACACCCCATGAATCCACTGACACCCCTCCCGCAGGAGCTAGGAGGCTGCAGTGCAGCAGGCTCAGCAACAAACGATACAAAGCTCTGGCACTCCCTACTGTATTGTGTGTGTGTGTGTTTAGTCTGTGTGTGTGTGTCTGTGTGTGTTAAAGTCACATTTATTAACTGGTCATTATATACTGGGGCAGTGCCAAGCACTTTACATGAATTATGTCATTTAATTCTCACAATAATCCTATGATGCAGGTACCTTAGTTACCACTTCATACCCGATAGAACCAAGACACAGAGAAATTAACTTGCCCAAGCTCGATAGTTAGTACATGTCGAAGCCAGGATTCAAACCCAGGCCTGCAGAGCTCTGGAGCCTTGACTGTTAACCACTACACCACACCTGCCTTGGATACAGTAGACGTATGGGTGTCAGCATACCCGAGTCCAAATCAACTCCACCACTACTTAAAAGCTGTGTGTCTTTAGGCATATACCTTAACTTGCCTGAGCTTCACTTTCCTCATGTATGAAATGAAGAAGCACCACTAGCATGCAGTCTCCTTGTGGGGAATGTTTCTTGCTTCCCTGCCTCAAGTCAGGAGGCTCTCTTAATACTTATATAGCAAATTAATAAAAGAAACTGGGTTCTGCTATGAGAAAGAGTAGGTGAGCTGTAAGAACTGCAGAGAGCGAGCTTAGGAAGGGTGAAGGGGTGTTAGTTTTCATACACGATCCCTCTAACTAAGGCTATGCACAGAAAATCCAATGGAACCAGCAGCTGAAGGAGAAAGCAGGCATATCCATACAGGCTGAAGACTTGTACACTTTTACATCTGGGATCCGTGTAGTCGCAGGAGTTAGAACAAGGACCAGTGGATGGGAGTTTTTTTTTTTTTAAACTTTTTATTAATTAAAAAACTTAACAAAAGAACATTAATATATCATTCCATTCTACATATACAATCAGTAATTCTTAATATTATCATATAGTTGCATATTCATCATTTTTTAGAACATTTGCATCGATTTAGAGAAAGAAATAAAGACATCAGAAAAAGAAATAAAACAATAATAGAGAAAAA
>PVIY010010523.1:0-68331 GCA_004026745.1 Myrmecophaga tridactyla
GTTTCTGTACAACACCAAGATTTCACTGAATAGGATTTCTCTGCAGAGGCTACAAAGAGTGCAAAGTAACATTTTCACTCCCTTAAGTGCAATACTTATTAGTATATAGAGACTTACACATCAATATATAATGCAAAATATATCATGAAAAAGAATACTTTGATTTAAGAAATACAAAATTTGGCATCTTTTCCAAAATGAAATAGTAAAAATTAAAAATACAAAAGGAGCTACATACCCTAAATGTACAAACATATTCAAAAATGTAAATTTACATCCAACTTCTCTGGTCTTGTCATAGCACATTAGACCATTTTCAATGGCAAAAGCTTAATGTACTGCTGTGAAGAGAGTATTTTTGCTTGTTCTTGGGATTTCTGCAAACAAACAGTAGAACCAAAATCAAAAGCATGTTCCAGTGAAACTTCCTGCATCAGTGAACACCAAAGAATTGATTTTTCACATTAAGCGTTAAGACATCAGGTTACTACTTTGACAAAAATTCATTTGGTCCTCAGAATACAAGGTGAAAAGGTTTACATTTTATGACATACTCCCCTCATTCAATTTCAGTGGGTCATTGGAATGATAACATGTGTTTAGCCTGAGATGAAAGAGTTGATTCAGACCAATAAATCTACAAGTGACTAAGTCAAGAGTCAATTAAGAAGAGTAGTCAAGCACTAAAGTGTTAAAAGTACCCAATTTGAGAACCAAATAAACTCCACTCTCTTAGTGTTGGGGTGATACCAATTGACTTTTTAAACTCTTGGCCCTTCAAAGTCCAATTGGTAGGGTTTTCTATTGCTAACACTTGGCATACCCTATACACTGTTCACTGTCATTATCTCAGCCATGTCATGACCTTGCATATCCTCTGAATTCAAGTCCAATTTACAGGCTGGCAATGAACCATAAGCTTCAAGTTTTCAGGCCCACTTTTGGATCCAATATGGTTAGTTCCTTGGTGCGAGTAGCAGTGTCCCATCCCTTCTCGCCCCTCCCTTTTCCACCACTCCTTCCCATAATTTTATAAGTTTCATATTTGAACAGAATCTCCAACCCCACCAAAGGGGTCACAGTTTATATTACATGTAAAGTAATACATGTCTTCTGTGTCATTTCTTTGAAAACCTTGTAGTTCATATTTTAAGATCAAAACATTCACATATTCTCATGCTATCCAACACATGGAAAACATCACTACCTCCCTTTTACCAAGGATAGACCCAAGCAAAGTAAAATAAAGTTTTCTTTAAATTCCTTCACTTCAGTTTAAATTGAATGTTTTATTTCTCACAACCCCAGTGGAAGCACAGAAACCCCATCATACCCATCTCAAACTGGTTTCTAGGATTCTAGGATTATGGGAACACTTGACAAAGCAATTGACACTAAGGACTTCCAACCCCTAGGCACAAGGTCATCTGCAAAACAGAAGGAAAAACACTGCACTGGCCCAAATAATCAAGAAGTCATTTAACTTGCAAATGCAATTTGTATCCCTGAAACTGATGGTCTGGAGGGTAAGGTTGTGTAAGGGAGTGAAATTCAAATTGCCTCCAATTAGCTCACCCTTTCAACATTAAACAGAGACCCAGACAGAATTAGTTTCAATGCTTTCCTACATATATTTCTTCTTATGCAGTCTAAACTGAGAATGTCATGTAAATGGTTCACTGTAAGATGCATCAATTTAATTTTTCTTCAATCAAAATAAGCAAACCAGCATGATTGCAGTTCTATTAACTTTTGAAGGTTTACAGTAATTAAGGTTTCTGTTTCTATGTATGAAGGTTTAAAAAATAGTTTTCCATAAAATACAAGTGCAATAAATTTTACCATATAGTAAATGTAAACATTTGGATTCTTTTTAAAATTATTCCCAAGTATCATCTTAGGAATTTAGTTGCATGCTATTGTATTTGCATCAAGACAAAACCAAAGTGTAGGGTTGGGTGTAATTTTTCTTGGCTTTTCTTTTCACTATCGAATGTTCATGGATTAAACTCTGGAGGCAGGGATGCTTTTGGTTTCCATTACAGGAATGCTCCTTGCATTGGATGTTGGGGTGTGGGACACGGATTGCTAGACCCCTGTTGACTATCTAGTAATTATGAAGGTAAAAAAAAAATATTGTCTCTTCCCTGGTATTTCATTCCCTAGTATATAGTCAGTATGACAAGTTACCTCCAATTGCATCAAATCCTTTCATAAACAGAGGTGCTTCTCATGACCTGTCTGTGACAGTTTTCAAGGTAGCTCCAAATTTTTTATAGCTTAAAAACATTCCAGCAAATGCATGCTCTCAATCAGCTCTTATTTCTGTCCTGTAACTTTGTGAAATGATATTTATCCTTCTTTTGCTCTGGAGTTAGAGAATTTTCTTTTCATCTGTGCCTTGGCAAAAAAATGTATCTCATTATGTCCAGATTTTCACAGATTATTAGAATCTATACAGCTCCAATTATCAAAGCTTTTAGCGTATATTCAACTCCCAAACAGTACTTGCCTGTGTCTTGGCTGATTTCTTCACAATATCATCCTGATAATTTATTCTTTCAAATAAATTTCATGTTGAACAGAGCTTCAGTCTACTATTCAATAGCTTGGTTGAAACTATTTTCAGTAGTGAGGGAGTTCATAAGAGGGACCTCAGTATTATTGCTGTATTTCCTTACTGAAATGACTTCATGAATATGTGTATTCTGAAGAATTTGTAAAAACACGCTTTCTGGAAGTAGTAGTGAAAAAAAAATGTCTGTTGTATCTGCTTAGTCATGCCCAGGAATGTCCAGGCCTGCCTGCATAGCAAGACAAAATTTCTACTTTTCAGATAAGAGAAATCAGCCCTGAGCCACAGAATTTATAGCTGTACCCCTGTCTGTTCCCATGGTAAATCCAATCCTGCAAGTTCTGCTTCTGAAATTCCTGCTTGCTAACCTATATAATTTGGAGACAAAGGATATTTGATGCTCAGAGTTTGAAAAGAAGTCCTCCGAGTCTGCCAGCAATAAAAGGCTTGTCTACTTCTCAGAGGCTCTGGTGCTTTCTTGTGTGTTGTTCAGAGTCTTTCCCTACTACATTTCTGGTGCATTGGCCAAGAAGCTCCACACCCCAAGAAAGAGACACCCTTGTGTCCCCTCCCCATCTACAGAGAGACCCAAGCCATAGACTGATCTTGATCATCCCTGGGCATCCCCAAAAACTCTTCAGCTGGTTAAAAATCACCTGATTGAAATGGGATGCCAGCTTTCCTGGACTCAGGAGGGACTTCAGCAGCCCTGAGAACTGAACTGGAGTCCCACCCATTGGACTGGTAAGAATGGGTGTTCAATCAGGTATAGAGACTGACAGACCCTGCCTTTCAGACAGAAGAGGACACTGAACCTCCTTAACTGGACTGAGCTCACTTTGGACAAAGGAGAAGCTGAAGGAGAAACTCCCAGCAGTTAGATACACTCTGATGTTGGGAGGCAACATAATTTGTCATATTTTTGAGTGCCTGGTATGTGAAAGCATGTGAATGAGGCATGGCTCTGTCCTGAGGCTTCAGTGCTGTGTCACCCATGAAGCAAATTGTGTGTCCCAATCTGAAATTCTGTGGGTCCTCATATAACTTTTAAGGTGGCCCTCTCAAAAAGAGAGACTTGGTTGGGGTTTTATACCAACCTGCCTCATGCCAAGAGAACCCTAAATTCCAGGGAAGTGGTCAGAGATGGATGAAGCAATTGTCATCTTGTTTATTCATCTATTGTCTGGTGCCCTGGGGTGATCACTATGGGTGATACTCTTTAGTCTACCTCTTTAAAAATTTCAAAAAAGGATTTACTGAAGACTATGGAGTGAAGCTTAAACCCCAAGAGTTGTGTAAATTTTGCCAATTGAACTGGCCCACTTTTGGAGTTGAATGGCTTTCTGAGGGTTCGTTCAACACCCAACTGATCTGAGCTGTCTGGAAAGTTGTCACAGG
Organism: Myrmecophaga tridactyla; assembly: GCA_004026745.1. NCBI lineage: Eukaryota > Metazoa > Chordata > Mammalia > Pilosa > Myrmecophagidae > Myrmecophaga > Myrmecophaga tridactyla. Next base: position 3,974 of record PVIY010010523.1, read on the forward strand.
ACAGCCTGGCCACCCTGACCAGTTTCTGTACATTGATTCCTGGCTCCAACTTCTTCAGAATTCACCACCAGGACTAAACGATTGCATTTAAAGTCATGCAAAAGTCCTGGTAGCCTGCACTGACTTGGACATTCCACTCCCTGAAGGAGATGTCAAAAAGCAATTAGTCTGAGTTGCCACTAAACTCCTGACCTTGGAGAACTCCTCACTACCAACAATGAAAGATTCACCCTCAGGCTGCCTAGATAAAGGGGTAAAGAGGCCACCCTCGCCATCACTGACAGAGACTCTTTACCCCAACCTTCCTAAATCCTCAACCCCAGAAAAACTTACATTCCTCCCTGCTGGCAGTGAAGACCATTACCCCTGCTGTACTCAGCTCCAGCTTCCTGGCCTCTGCTTCAAGCACTGGCTGTGGTTCCAGAAGCAACATCAGTGCCCTGAAGCCCTCTATTGAAAATTCCATCTCATCAGGGACTCCAGCCAGCTCTCTGCTATTGCTTCCCATCTCTCCTGGTCCAAGTCTGTCTGAACCCCTTCCAGGAAATTCCACAAACCTGAAACCTCTGGTCCCGAGTTGGCAAAATGTGTGGTACCTCAGGAGCTCTGTAACTGCCCCTGCGAGAAACTCTAGGGTCACTTTAATACACTCCAGTTGTCCAGTTGCAGGGAGGCCAGCCAATATTCGTCTACTAGCCTTTCTCAACCACTGACCTCGTAAACTGGAAAAAACACACTCCCTCCTACACTGAGAAACCTCAGGCTATGATCGACTTACTTCAGTCAATTATACAGACCCATTGGCCAACATGGCAAGATTGCCATCATCCCTGCCTCAACCTCTTCAACACAGAAGAGCAGAGAGAGATTTCACAAGGTGCCCTGAAGTGGGTAGAAGAAACTACTCCTGCAGGGATGATGAACAGATCCCAATATGCTCAAAATTTCTTCCCAGATACCAACCCACAGTGGGACCCGAACACTGAAGCTGGCAGAAACAATTTAAATCTCTATCAAGATGCGCTTATGGCATGAAAAAGGGGACCAGAAAAACAATAAATATGTCAAAAACCACTGAAGCCCTTAGACAGTTCCATGAATGCATCTGTGAAGCCTTTAGACTGTACACTCCTTTTGACCCCGAGGTACCAGAAAACTAAAGACTTGTTAACTCTGCATTTGTCAGACAAGCCCAACCCAACATCTGGAGAAAGCTGCAAAATTAGAAGGATTTCCTGGAATGAATATATCCCAGCTCCTTGAGGTAACTACCAAAGTATACATGCATTGAGACCAGGAGGTATGGAGAGAAACAGATTGCTAACTAAAGTAAAAAGCAGATCTGCTTGCTGTGGCGCTTACCCAGGGCACCAGGAAGCCCCACTCTCAAAATCCACAACCTTCAAGTGACCAGAATCAGGAGATAAAACACCCACTTATTGGGGACCATCCAGAGAACATAGGAGAGCAGCTCCACTGGGAAGAAGCCAGTGTGCTTACTGTAAGGAAGAGGAACACTGGAAAGCAGACTTCCCAACAAATGATGGAAAAAGGTGATAAAGACCCCACTAAACATGGAGAACCCAGAGCTACTGATTTTGTAAGTCTAGCAGACCTTGAAGACAACTCAGACTGAGCAGACTGTGCCCCTTCACACTCAACCCTGGGGAGCCCGTGGTCATAATGACAGTAGGGGGCCAAAAGATGGACTTTATGGTAGACACGGTGCACAACATTCTGTTGTCACACAACAAATTGGACCAAAAATTAATAGGCAAGCCACCATTGTTAGAGCCACTGGTATCTTGGCTCAACATCCCTTCTTAACAGCCTGTAAGTGTCTGCTAGGACCCAGTGAAGTTCCTCATCAATTTATTTACCTTTCTGATTGCCAAGTACCCCTACTGGGCTGAGATCTCCTGACAAACCTCTAGGCTCAAATAAGCTTCAGTGCAGAAGGGGAATGTCTCTTAATGCTAAAGGGCCCAGGACCCAGGGAGAAAGATCATGGTGACCATGACAGCCCCCAGATGGAAGAGTGACACCCCTTTGTTGCCAAAGAAAACTGAAACCAGCCTGACCATCCACAGGTGCAAGGAGTTGATCCTTCTGTTTGGGCAGAAAACAGCTCACTGGGACTAGCAACAAATGTCTCTCTGTCCCTCATGGAATTCCTCCTGGGAGTTGCCCTAGTGCATCTTAAACAATATGCAGTCTCCCAAGAAGCCCCAGTAGGAATTCAGTCACATATTGATTGCTTACTTGTTCATGGTATACTATGGGAATGCCAGTCCCTGTGGAACACAACTCTGTTACCAATACAAAAAACTGGCACCATTGATTACTGCACTGTTCAAAACTTGTGGGCCATCAACAAAGCGACTGTTTACCTTACATCCCATAGTGCCAAACTCATATGCCCTCTTGAGCTTAGTTCCTGCAACAACATCATTTTTTCTCCTGTTTTGACCTGAAAGATGTTTTCTTCTGCATTCATCTGGCACTAGTCAGCCAATCCATTTTTTTGCCTTTGAATGAGAGCATCCGTGCACTAGAAGAAAACAATCATTCACCTGGATATGTCTGCTTCAAGGGTTAAAAAATTCTTCCACTATATTTAGCCAAACATTTAGCCTTTAGGGAAGGACTTGCAAGAATTAAAAAAGTATAATAGTATTTTGCTCCAATATGTGGATGACCTACTCTTAGCCAGCACAATCTCACAAAACTGTCTAGAAGGTGCAAAGGCACTCCTGGTCCACCTGAATCATAGAGGCTACAAGCCCTCTAGAAAAAAGGCCCAAATTTGCAAAAAATGAGTAAGTTTCCTTGGATCTCCCATTGCCCAAGGTACCTGGCACCTGGGGGTTGAAAGAAAACAAGCTGTTTTTCAAATATCTACACCCACATCTCGGTGACAAGTCCATGAGTTCCTAAGGACTACAGGATACTGCCACATCTGGATCCCTAACTTTGCTGGGGATGCCAATCCTCTATATGAGGCTACATAAAGAGCTGAAAATTCACCCCTGCCCTGGGGAACCAAACAACAGAAAGCCTTTGAAACTCTAAAAAAGGACTCATTCAAGACCCAGACTTTGGTCTCCCAGACATTGACAAACCTTTTACCCTACACATTCATGAATGATGGGGAACAGCCACAGGGGTCCTTGTCTAAAAACTAGGCTCTTGGGATCATCTGGTAGCTTGCTTGTTAGCAGTTAGATTTGGTAGCCAAAGAATGGACTCCCTGTCTGTGGGCCATAGCCACCACTGTCATCCTAACCCATGATGCTGAAAAATTAGCTTTTGGCCAACAACTGACTTCATATCCAAAGTAGTTCTCCAAGAAAAAGTACAGCATTGGTCATCCACTTCCAAGCTGCTGAAATATCAGGCCCTTTTATGCAACAACCCAAACTTTCAAGTGGAAACCATACACAGCCTAAACCCAGCTACACTCTTACTAATGGGAGAAGCCCTGTCTAAGCATGAATGCATAGAAGCTTTGTAAGAAGTGTTCTCAAGCAGACTAGGTCTAAAGGACCAGCTATTCTCCCACCCTGACATAGAATACTATATGGAAAACAGCAATTTTGTCCACAATGGAATGCAAAAAGCAGGATATGCAATAGTAACCTTGAACTCAGTGGTAGAATCTGGGTCCCTCCCAGTAGGTACCTGTGCTCAAAATGTCAAACTCATAGCAGTCACCAGAGCCCTGCTGTTAGGATCAAATTTCATCATCAATATCTACACTGACTTGAGGTATGCCTTCAACACTGCTCAGGTGCATGGGGCCCTATATGAAAGAGGACTGATCAATGCTGGGGGAAAGGAAATAAAGCACAGTCTAGAGATTATGACCCTCCTGGAAGCAACATGGGTCCCTGTAAAGGTTGCCATCATCCACTGTAAGTTCATGAAAATAGTCAATATGGAAAAGCAGCCTTGGAGCCATTTCTTCAGTGGTACTTTTTACATTCCTTAACGGCATCAACTCAACTAAGCAGTTTGTGCTAAATGTGTAACTTGTGCTGAAAACAACATATAACAAGGACTGACCCCCCCCACCCAGAATTCAAGTCATGATACAACTGCCATGTAGACATCACAGAGTTTCCCTGGGCAAGGGGATATCATTGCTTATTAGCTGGAGTCTGTACTTCCTCAAAATGAATGGAAGCCATTCCAACTTGATCAGAAAAAGCCCAGGAAATAATTTGGTTCTTGTTCAAAGAAATCATTCCATGGTATGTTCTGTTGAGCTCCATGGGTTCTGACAATGGACAGGCATTTGTAGCCCAAATCATACAAAAATCTCAGCAACACACTCCACACAAAGTAGAATCTCCACACAGCATATAGACTGCAAATTTCAGGAAAAGTGGAGCAAATGAACTGCATCCAGCAATCACATCTGAAGAAACTCTGTCAGGAAACCAACTTAAAATGGCTGGTGTTCTCCCTACAGCCTTGTTAAGAGTAAGATGCAATCCCACAAAACAAACCAGATTTTTCCCTTTTGAACTTTTGTTTAGACAGCCTCCACCACTGATAAAAGAACTCCCAGGAAATATTACACAATTTGGAGAATTGACCTTAAGAAAGCAACTCCAGAGCCTAAGCTCCACTATGTCTCAGCTGCATATCTAGGTAAATGAAAGATTCCCACTACAATTAACACTACCTGTGCACTCCTTTACTGCAGAGTCATTAGTCCAGGTAAAAGATTGGAAAAATGAGCTACCAACACCCACCTGGTTAGGGCTGTAGATGGTCCTCCTTTCCACCCCTACAGCCATTAAGGTTTCCAAGACTGTCCTCTGGATCCTCCACTCACAGTTAAAACCTGGAAACAGCTCAACCCCATTTTGGAAGTGCCAGACTAGCAAAGAAAACCTACTATACCTGACCCTGCATAAAGAATCCACTTGCCCTGCCACAGCCACTCCAGAGCTGGCTGGTCTACACACAGCCAAAACCTGAGGAAATCTTCTGACTCTAAGCCTTGCTTCAGTCACTCCAGGGGTGACTGATCTTGAGGAGCTGCTTTATTAGTCATGTGCTAACTTAGTCTTTCATGAAATGAGTGATTAGTTTATCGTGCCTGTAGAATACATTCTTTATCCTTCTGTTTGCATTTGTCATTCATCTAGCAATTTTAGCACTTGCAGAAGAAATACATCTTCATTATTTCCCCAAAACTAATTTTACTTTAATTTTGTGGCATTATCCATATCCAGGTAACTCTTCCTTTCCTGTATAAGTTACTGAATGCTGTTTTTAATCCCTAAACCTTCTTTTCTTTTCCATTTGTTCCTTCAGGATCACCACCCTGGACTCCTGCCATGAGTGCATCCATGCTGCTGGTTGGTGGCCCAGTCACTTTCATCCTAGTATTCCACACCATTACACTTGCCAGGATATCCCCAAGGGCTTCTGTACCTACAATCAGACCACATACTTCATCTGTGACCAGGGGGAAGACCCTCATTGCATCTGCCAAGACCTTAAGAAACCCAAGCACAAAACTGTGGTAGAATTAAAATTCTGAGAAGGGGAGAAAGAAATAAAAGTAAGCAGAGCTACTGCCCCAAAGGCCAACAAGTAATATCTCTACTCTTTTTTTAATGTTTCTGTTGTGTGTCCTGCCATTTGCCTGGCTACACATTGTGTGTTACAATGAAGAGGAGGTACCTGAGGTACCTTCCTACACAAAGCACTAAGTACCACCAGTTGCTGTATGCAATAACAAACAGAAAACCCCTGAGATATCCTCAAGTAACATCAAGTACCCCCAGTTTCAGGGCAGGATGCTGCAATCTTACTAATCTTACCAGTTTAAATATTCATGCTACCCAGTAAGGAAAAGAAGTCCAGGTGCTCTTCAGAGTAAAATGGTCTCCTAAAGCCATCATTGGTCTGACCCTTTATATAAAAAGAACCATGAACTCTTACAATTGAGAAATATTACATGTGTTCCATTCTTTCTGTAACAGAATGCATAACAACCCCCAGTCCTTCCTGTAAGCACACAAAATCTGTTCTTTCAACTGGCAGAACAGAGAGCCTCCTCCATAAATGTTTCTTCCTGCTATGTCTGTGAAGGAGCAAATATGGGGAACCAATGGCCATGGGAAGCAAGAGAACTGATGCCAACAGAAAAAGCAAATGTAACCACCTCCTAGCCCAGATCTAGAAGATGGGACCTGACAACTTCTATAATTGGAAAAAACTGGATAGATAGATGGGGAAGCAACTTCCCAGTCCCAGTTGGGAACATCATCTGTCTAGGCAATCATATTAGAATCAGAGTAAAAATGCTACCTTATGGTGGGGATCAGATGAAAATCACACAGCTCCCAACCCATCTATGAAATAAAATGTGATGAATGATATCATCAAAAGGGGGTAATGAGGTCATTCATAAGAGGGACCTCAATGTTATTGCTGTATTTCCTTACTGAAATGACTTGTGTCATGAATTTGTGTACTCTCAAGAATATGTAAAAACATACTTTCTAAAAGTGTTAATGAAACAAAATATCTGCTGCACCTACCTAGTCATATCCAGGAATGTCCAGGCCTGCCTGCATAGCAAGATGAAATCTCTACTTTCCAGATAAGAAAAATCAGCCCTGAGACAGAGCTTATAGTACTACCCCTGTCCATTCCCATGGTAGCTCCTGCCCTGTAAGTTCTGACTTGTACTTCCTGCTTGCTAGCCTATATGGTCTGGAAACAAAGGATTTTCAGCACTCAGACCTTGGACAGAAGCACTCTGTGCCTGCCAGCAATAAAAACTTGTCCATTTCTCAGAGGCTCTGGTGCTTTCTTCGTGGTGTTCGGAGTTTTTCCCTATTTCACTACCACTAGAAATATCAACTATATTTAAAACTTCTTCTTGCAATCTCTGAACAAACATCAGTTTGACTTAGTTCAGTTTTAAAGTTAGCTGATCCAGCAAAAATGAGAGCAGTCACATTCATTTTGTCCCTAGAAAAAAAACAGCTTCATGGCAGTCTCAGTTAATATCTAAAAGTAATTATGTTCTTTTTCTGTTTTTAAACTGTCAAAATGCAACACAGACTGATCTACTTTATCAGGTTTCTTTGGGAGATCCACAGTGAACTTGTGCAGAAATTTTCCTGTGTTTCTTTGGTGCACCATTATCAGCTTTTACAATGAAGTAAAACTTGCTAATATCTGAAAGTAGCACTGTAAGAACCCTTGTTTGGATTTTGTCACACAAATACAGTGGCCTGTTACTTGGTTTGAAAGGCCAAAAGTCAGTGTTGACTTTTTTCCCTTTCCTTCTTACATTATAATTGTCCCTCAGTAAGCAAGCAGACCATTTGGAAATACTTTGTTGTAAAATTTTAGACTTTTTCATACAGATGTAAAGGCTCTGAGGACAGAAAGGCAATTTACCTGTGATTTAATGTTATATGTAGTTCCCAACTCATCCACTAACATTTTTGCCACTAATGAAATCTTTTGAGAGGAATAATCAACAAAATTATGCTTGCACCATTGCTGCAGGCTGCCTCCAGGCTCTTGATGAACTTCTTGATCTTCCAGATAAACAGATCCCTGTCAATAGCACTGTGGCTTCTTGGCTCCTCCTCCCTAAGGGCCTAGTCCTAAGTGGAAGCAGCTACTTCCCCCAGAGATAGCTCCACAGTAGTGGCAACTCTGTCTGTCCTATGACACCAGCTCTCTCTGTTTTTCTTACTTTTGGGACCAAAGAATTCTTTCTCATGGTTGCAGTTGAAAACTGGAGGAATTTTTTAAAATACTCAATAAAATCTTTTAGCTAAAATGCTTTGTATTTGTTATTTTTATGGTCACTTCACTCAAGCAGCCTTGAAGTCATTTAAAGCATGAAAAACCATTGGTGAAATAGGGTTTCATTGTTGACCTTATCTCAAAACTTCACTCTCATTCCCAGAAACGCTCCCTTGCTCTGCTTGCAGGAATGAAATATCATATGAATTAATATCAGCACCTTCCTTCCTTGTGAAGGAGAAGATCAAAATAGTTAACTAGAGGGCCCTATAAGAGTACAGGACATGTTGACCTAGTAGTTTTTCCTCTTCTACTTTTTTCCCTCTTGTTTCTTCTGGATCCTGGCCACTTCTTTGTCAGATTGGGGTTATAAAAGCCCAAACCACTCTTCCCACTCAGAACTAGCCCTGGAAAGTTTTTCCAACAGTTCCTTGATGATGCACCTTTGACAAACTCACCTCCTCACCAAGTTAAAGATAATTGTTCCTCTGTTTTGTTCAGGATCAGATGGACTTGACTAGCTAGGAACATGTTTTTCTGATGGTAACAATTTGATGACTGCAGCAGGAACCTCTCTGCTTTAGGTGCAGCCTAGATCCATGTCTTGCCAGTCACAGGGCTCTTTTCTGGGTCCCATGGCTTTGTACCTACCAGCTACCCAGGAAATTTTCTTGGAGGTCTGGGACTGGAGGGTGTGGATGGAGACACCTGACATGAATGGACACCAGACTTATCTGGGTGAAGGTGACTTTGCAATCAAGACTTTCCCTGTGCTAGGTGTGTGATATTTTGTTTGTACTCATGTTTTCTTTGCTTTCTTCTGTTTCAATTAGCCTTTTATATAAAAGGCTATTAAGTTGATCCAGGGGTCATGCATGTAGACTTGGTGGGTTTGAGCCCCACTATCCAAGACCCCATATTTGTAATTCTCTTTTTGATTTTGCAAAAGTTGATCCAGAGGTCATGCAAGTGGATTTGGTGGATCTGAGCTCCACTATCGATGACCCTGGATTTGTGGTTCCTCTTTAGATTTTGCACACTTGTACAGTTTGCATTTGTGTGTGGGAACCAGTTGTGTTTAAGGAGTTCCTACTCTGATGTTCTGTGTTTATGTTTTATGTTAGTATTGTCCAGGCATGGGAAACTTTCAAAGTGGGCCAGCTATATTTTCCTTAGGAATTGTTCATAGGGATTGATCTAAATTTTTAAAATATCATTTAAAGAAGGAATTGTTAGTAAATTAGTTTATCTCTGTGTGGCCATGATATAAAGTAAGCAAAGGGATGGAGTGACCAGAGACTTAGTCTCCAGATGATTATCAATTAGAGATGTATTGCAAGAAATACAGGAGATTAGAGGAAGTGACATATATTCAACCATTTATGGGGTTGTGTAAAGATAAAGGCATTATAAAAAGATTTAATTTACTGTACCTTGAGGATTCAAAGTGAGAGCTGTATGGGAGGAGCCTGTTACAACATAAAAGGAAATATATGAGACCTTAAAACACCATGAGGTTTTGAAAAAGAAGTCCTGAGCTGACGTAGGTCCAAGGGGGAAAAGAAATGGATATTAAAAGCCTTCCATGAAATCTTCACTGGTGAAAAGGACCCATTGGATAACTTTACTTTTCCCCACTCCCTCTACCTTCTCCACCTGTGGGTGCAGGAACAGCATCTTTCCCACAGTCCTGGCAACTGGGGATGGAGCAACACCTCACTAAGTAGGTCTGAGAGCATTGCAGTACCTGCCCCTCTGACACCTATGAGCCTATCTGAGCCTCCTAGTGCTCCTCCAGCACACCCATGTAATCTTGTCAGATGAATGACACCCCCTCTCACACCCATAGTGATGTACAATTTGGAAAAGGTGTGATGACTTCTGGGACAGGGCAATTCTCAATGTATCAAGTCCTTATAAGAGTTGATGAGGTGAGACACTCTTGAGGAACAATGTTGTTCTACACACTCTTTTAAACATCAGACTTGTCAAATTGGAGAAATATCATGCCTGGTTATGGGATTGATCAAGGACAAAAAAGAAAAATACTGTACGTTTTTGTCACATACCACAAACTGGCCAGTATCAGACATTAATGAATGTGGTATAGACCTTGGAAGAAAGAGAAATGGTGATAGATAAAGCAAGATAGATAGCAGACTGCTTAGGATAGGCATTGCCTCAGGATTCTGTTTACACAGCAGCTGCAAGTTCTGCAATCCCTGAGGTGGATGCTTGCTTGGATCCTAGTGACCCTGTGGAATGAATTATCTTAGAGCACTATAAGATCTACATTATGGTTGGCCTTAGAATGGGACCCTAAAACAAATATCTCTGAACAAAATACTGGAGGTGCAGTGGGACACTAATGCAGATATCTTCTTTTGTAAAAAAAAAAAAAAAAAACCTCTGAAGAATACCATAGATTTTGTGATATGGATCCAGAAAGTGCAGGAAATACCAGAATAAGTAACATGACTTTTATTAGTCAGAGTGCTCCAGACATTCAGCATACATTGCAGAACCTAGTGGGTGGGTTTGTGTTCTAGTTTGTTAGCTGCCAGAATACAACACACCAGAGATGATTGGCATTTAATAAAAGGGGGTTTATTTCATTAGTTCTTCAGAGGAAAGGCAGCTAACTTTCAACTGAGGTTCTTTCTTATGTGGGAAGGCACAGGATGATCTCTGCTGGCCTTCTCTTCAAGCCTCTGGGTTCCAACAACTTTCCCCGGCTGATTCATTTCTGCATATCCAAAGGCCTGAGCTGAGCTGTGGGTGCTGAGATGAGATATGCTGAGCAGCTTGGGTTGTGCTACATTGAACTCTCTCATTTAAACACCAGCCAATAAAGTCAAACATCATTCATTGCAGCAGGCATGCCTCCTAGCTGACTGCAGATGTAATGAGCAACAGATGAGGTTCACATACCATTGGCTCATGTCCACAGCAACAGAACACGGTGCCTTCACCTGGCCAAATTGACAACTGAATCTAATTACCACAGCTGGGAATGTCCATGGCAATGTTTATAGATGTTGTTTTCAAGATATTCAACTATTGGGAATAAGTTTAGCAAAAATGGCAAACAAAGCAACAAACTGACCTTCTGGAAGCTGTTCTATCCTAAGTAGAAATTTCTCACAAGGAAAGCATAGCAGGTAGAATAGGAAGGATAAATCTAGTAAAGATCAAAGTGCTTACTTCAGGGAGGAAGGATATTGGAAAAAAAAAACTGCTCCAAACTGACAACTAAGAAAAAAAGAAGAAAAATGCAATGGCATTAATAGCCCATGGATCTAAACTACAAAACTCTGATTAGGGGTGCCCAAGGGCATTGCCAGCATTTTCTTCTGCTATAACAACTTTCCACCAACAGCCTCAGGTGAAGATAAGTGTGGGAAGCAAATTAGTGTACTTTATCATTGATACAAGATCAATTTATTATGTGATAAGCCAGCAAATGGCCATTGAGACATATGAGAAAATTATGGTAGTTGGAATATATGGCCAAAATACACCTAGGGTGCTTCTGCAGCCTTTATATTGTAGAATTGGGAAAGAGTATTGCAATGATTTCTGTATGTTTCTGAATGTTCTATAACCTTTGTTTTGGTTGGCTAATGCTGCCAGAATGCATTATATCAGAAATAGAATAGGTTTTAGAAAGGGAATTTAATAAGCTATGTGTTCAGTTCTAAAGTCATAAAAATGTCCAACTAAGGCATCCAGGTAAAGATACCTTAACTCAATAAAGGCTGATGGGTCCAGAACAGCTCTGTCACCTGGGAAGGCCTGTGGCTGGCCTCTGCTCATCCTTTGACTTTTGGTTTCAAACAGCTTCCTCAGGAGCATTTTCTTCCTGCATCTCCAAATGCTTGGGCTTTAGTTGGCTCTATTGCTGCTGAGGTTTCTGCAAAATGTTTCCTATTTTAAAAGACTCCAGTAAACTAATCAAAACCCACCTTGAATGTGTGGAGTCACAACTCCATGTAATCAGAAGGGCCCACCCACAGGTGGGTGTGTCACATCTCCTTGGAAACCATTAATCAGAGGTTTACAATTCACAATATTGAATCAGGATTAAAAGATACATGGCTGCCTTCACAAGACTAATCAAGAAAAAAGACATGGTCTTTCTGGGGTATATAACAGCTTCAAACTGACACACACTTGCTGGAAGGGATTTACTACCTAAATTAAATGTTCAAGTTGTCTTTACAAAAGGAGAAATACAAGTCCAAGTGCCTCCAGATAAAAGGACTGCATCTGCTGGCTGCCCTTTTATAAGCTGAAAAATCTGATAAAGAACAGGTACCAACTCACATATTTCAATGTGTTCTTCTGAGGTATGGTCACCATCCAGTGTGGGAAAATGGAAAAGGCTCATCCAGGAAAGATTGGGTTCAAGGCAGAAACAAATCAAACACAGGTATGTCAATATCCTTTGTCATTACAAGTGAAGAAAGGCATTAAAACAGTAATGAAAACTTTAAAAGAAATTGGCCTCATCTGACCTTGCCAGGGTCTATATAACATGCCTATACTCACAATCTTAGAACCTGTTACTAACTGAGAATATAGGTTTGGCCAAGATTTTAGGGCTATAAACATAAATGTGAATGACATTTATCCAGTTATGCCTAATCCTTAAACTCTAATGATTAGAGTTTAAGGATTAACTCCCATTAACTTTTGAATGGGAGGAGCCAAGCCCTAAAATTAAGGAGCAATTTATGTGGACAGTTTTGCCACAAGGATTTAAGAATTCTCCCACACTCTTTGGAAAATTCTTAGCAAAAGATGTGTATGTACTACAACTGCAACAATGTGCCCTTTTGCAAAAAGTAGACAATATTTTTATAGCCAGAAAAACTGTAAAAGATTTAGATGCAATTACTATTAAAACTCTAAACTTTCTTAATACTAGGGATATAAAGTCTCTCAAAAAAAGGTTCAAATCATTAATTGCTGTATAAAGTATTTAGGGTATTTGCTCTCCCAAGGACACTTGGCCCTCCTGTCTGATAAGTGCCAAGCCTTGATGAATATTTCAGCTGTTAAGACAAACAGACAACTACAAGGATCTTTTGGAAAGACTGGTTTTATCCACAGCTAGATCTTTGTGTTAGATTGCTAAGGTTACCAAAGTGCATTATACCAGAAATGGCACAGCTTTTATGAAGATAATTTATTATGTTGCAAGTTTGCAGTTCCTTATAAGGACAGATATATGTCCAAACTAAGGCATCCAGATAAAGATACCTTGGCTCAAGGAAGGCTGATCTGGGATGGCATGTGGCTGGTATACCCTGGCCTGTGCTGGTTTGAAAATATTATGTACCCCAGAAAAATCATGTTTTAATCCTGATCCAATCTTGTGGGGTTGCTATTTCTTTTAATCCTAGTTCAATACTGTAGGTTGGAAAGTTTTATTAGATTGTCTCCACAGATATATGACATGCTCAATTTTAGGTGTGACCTTTGATTAGATGGACATGTGACTCCACCCACTCCAGATGGGTCTTGATTAGTTTACTGGAATCCTTTAAAAGAGGAAACATTTTGGGGAGAGCCAGAAATGACAGAAATCACAGAGACAACAGAGATAGAGCCTATAGAAATGATATAAGCCTCAGAGCTGACAAAGATAGCTGTTGACCAAAATAGAGTAGATGCTTGGAGAATATTTGTTTCAGAGAACAGAGACACAGATGTTTGGAGATTCTTGTAGCCTGGCAGGCATCACTATGAGGTGTTAAGCATACCAGAACTTCAGAGAAAGCCAAGGAAAGACAAGAGATGAAAACCAGTCCTGGAGAAGCAAAGTAAGGAGCCCCCACAGGAACAGAGTCCAGGATCAAGGGAGCAGCAGATGCCAAACATGAGAGTTCCTAGCTGACAGAGGTGTTTCTGAACCATTAGCCTTTCTTGAGTGAATCTGACCTCTTGTTGGTGCCTTATTTTGTACACTTTCAATTTCTTAGAACTGTTAACTTGTAACTTATTAAATTCCCTACTTTAAAAACCATTCCAGTTCTGGTATATTGTGTCCTGGTAGCTTGCAAACTAACACATGGTCCTTGTTCCAGGTACATTGATTCCAGTTTCTGATGTCAATGATTTCCTCTCTAAGCTTCTGTGGACCTATGCTTAGCTTCTCTGGGACACAATTCTGTTACGTGTCACATGTGGAGGCACATGGCAATGTCTGCTGCATCCTGAATTTCTAAATGTCTGGATCTTGTGTCAGCTCTGAAGTAATTATTCTACAAGTACCTGCATCTGAGATTTCTCCAAAATGTTTCCCCTTTTAAAGGACTCTAGTAAACAAATAAAGACCCACCTTGAATTGGTGGAGCCACATTTCCATCTGTTCAAAAGCCATACCCACATTTGGAGATGCCACATCTCAGTAGAGATAATCCAATCAAAATTTCTGCCCTACAGTATTGAATCAAGATTAAAAGAAATCGCTGCTCACAAAAGATTGTATCAGTATTAAAACATGGATTTTCTAACATGCATAATACTTTCAAACCAGCATAATCCCCAATTTTGGAGTTATTGGTAAGTCTTTGTTTGATTCTCTGCAAAGTTCAGACCAAGAAGCCCCAGAGTGGACTGTGGAATATAATCAGGACTTTCACCAAATTAGAGAAAAGTTGAACACCATTCCAGTCTTGGGACTGCCTGATGTGCACAAGTCTTTTGATATGTTTGTACATGCAAGGCAGAGAATAGGGTTTGGTGTTCTCATGCAAAACTTTGGGGGCCATCAATGACCTGTAACATATTTTTCAAAGAAACTAGACTTGATGACAAAGAGGAGGCCAACTTGTCTTTTGACTATGGCTGACACTTATGATATAAGAAACTACAAAATTCACCTTGGGTCAGGAGGTTACAGTACACACCCCACACAGTGTGTTCTATCTGTTTAAGCAGAAAGGAGGTTAGTGACTAATTGCTGGTGGACTAAGAAAATATCAAGGCATATTATTAGATAACCTTAACATGTACCTCTTAAATTCAATGAATTTAAATCCAACTACACTGTTATCTGAATCTGAGGGACCTGCTTTACATGATTATGTTCAGGTGATTGAGGAAGTGTTCTCTAATCAATCAGATTTGGGTAATGACCCTCTAAAGGAACCTGATCTGGGAACAGTTTTATGGACCATGAACATTGATGCTTGGGATATGCTGCATTAACCCTTACAGAGTTGTTCCTGCTGTGAGGTACATCTTCCCAGAAAGCTGAACTCATTGCCCTGACCCAAGCCTTGCTCATCAGATGCAGTTTAAAAAAAAGGATTTGTATGTACTCTCCTATGTCTTTTCTGTAGTGCATGTGCATTGCACAATCCAGACGGAGAGAGGACTTTTGAGCACAAATATTAAGAAATTAAGTAACCAGTGACCATATTAGATTTATTAAAAACATTGTTTGAGGTGTCAGAAGTCAAACAGCTATTTAGCAGAATAAAGTCAGAAGATTGGCAAATGGACTTTATTGTGATGGCCTGTGCAACTAGAAACTTCTGCTATCATCTATTATTAGCTGACACATTTTCAGGGTAGGTAGAAGCCTTTGCCTGAAAGAGCAACTGAAGTCATCAAAGTATTGTTAAAAGAAATAACAGCTAGATTTGGTGTGCCATACACTATTCAGAGCAGTAATGATGGTGCTTTTGTTTCAAAGGTAACTCAAAATTTTTGCAGGCACTTGGATTAAATTTGAGATTACATGCTACCTGGGTGCCTCAATCAACTAAAAAATTCTGAGGAAATGAATCATACTTTTAAAAGACTATTGCTTAAACATGCCAAGAAACTAACCTCACTGGGAAAAGACATTGCCTATTGCCATCCACAGAATCCAGGTTTACCCTAAGGAGACTAGGGTTGAATCCTTTCAAAATTATTTATTGGAGGCCCTTCTTCAAGAAAGCAACTGAGAATATGTTTATGCAGATCTTGTTTAAAAATTGCAGAGAGAAACAGTATTTTTTTCCTGTGGAATACTATAAAAAATGTTTTCTAAGTTTGCTGACAATTGACTTTCTTTCCTTACCAATATAGCTTTATGCTCCTGCAAGGCAAGAGATCAAGGTTATTGAAAACATGAAAAAGTAATCATCCTGAAGATCAGCTTGTAACCAATAAATTAGGATTTAAAGAATGATTTTGATCATTGAATAAATACATAGAAATTCATTTTTCTTTTGTTAAATTGGAGAAGATAGAAGAAAATACCTGAAATCCCTAAACTATAATTCAGCTTCCCTTATATCTGAAATGATTGTAAAAAACACTTATCTTGTGCCTTTGTGACTGTAAGAGCTGTTATTTCCTCTGTCTGGTCCTACTTTTGTTAGGGCAGAGACCTACTGTTAATGAAGAATTTGAAGTCAGCCATAAACTACCTTCAGCCCTGGACATTTGTAAGTGGTATCAGCTAGACTCTGCTATTGAAATATAGTTTGTCTCCCTTCCTTTCAGTTTGTACCTTTAGTATTGCAGTGATAGCTCTGCTCACCCTCCTTTCAAACTGTGTTCTCTTAATGAAGTGGCAGTGATAATATTGTCTTCTTTTCTGCTTTGAGTTTGCTATCTCAAATGACATCCTTTCTCCTTACTAAAATCCTTAAAATCCTTGAACTTCTAAAACAGATTTTGGATCTCTATGTCATCTGCTCTCCTACTACATGCCTAGTAATGAACTTTTACTCACATCGAAACCCCAGTGTCTCAGGAATTTGTTATTGAGCACGAATGTCAAAAGAATCCACAGGCTTTTTCTGGTAACAAGCTACCCCTAAATGGGAGGATTTTACATTGTGTTGCTAATCATTTACTCTTCTTTAGAGCTGCAGCCAGCCCTGGAAGAGAGAGATGAAAGAAGTTGCCTCCTACTCAAGTAGCCCAACTGCTGATTCAAAATTACTCTTCCATAAATTGCCTAAAATGGTATAATGATTAAGTTGAACATGTTTGCCTTTGAATTGGATAGGGAGATACATTATTGGATATCCTTTTTGCCTAGGCAAATAGTTACACATCTATCTGAAACACTGAGTAATGTAAAACCTTAAGACCCCTGTTTAAATTTGTATAAGAAAGCTTTATACTTAAGCCAGGCCAAGAGAGTTTTATGATGGTAGGAATAGGCTTTGACTATCTTCCTCCCAGGAGAGGATGCATTAATTAGATGCCCTTTCACAGATTAATACCCTCCCTAAAGTCACAGCTCAGTTTATGCATACCACCAAAAAAGGCCTGCATGTGTTAAAGAAGTCACCCAAATAAGAAAGGTTGTCCTGCAAAATAGGATGGTTTTAGATCTATAGATCGCAGTCAAGGAGGAAACTGTGCTTTCATTGGTTTTAAGAACTGCACATATATACCAAATGAATATAACAAAATCTCTTCAATAGTAGATCATATGCAGGATGATATTGATCATGCTAAAGATCATAATAAACTGAATTCATTTTCTGGCTGGTTAATGAACCTACCTATGAAATGGAAGAGAACTCTCATTAGCATGGAATTTATTTTGTTTGCTGTAAATTTGTCTTGCTATTACTGGTATTGAATCTGTGGGCTTGTGTCCAGAGAATCTTCCAGATTAATATAAGAAATTTGCCCTTGCTCAGCAAAGAAGCAGTTACAGAAAATGGATCTCAGTCCACTACTCTTTATAAGAAATGCCCACAAATGCCATTTATTAAGAATAAGAAAATACCACATAAAATGGGGTAGGTAATAACTGGATAGATAGGAAATATTCCATATAATGCATTAGTTAAAATGTTTAGTATAGTCTTCAGTAACTACAATTTTTTTTTCATAATCACACCATGCAAGTGCCTTGAAGTCATTTTAAACATAAAAAAGCACTTGTTGAAATACTTTGCTGTTGGTCTTATCTCAAAACTTTACCCTCATTCCCTGAAACCCTCCCTTACTCTGTTTATGGGAATGAAACATATGAGCTAATATCAGCATCTTCCTTTCTTTTGAAGAACAAGATAAAGAACCCAAATAGTCAACAAGAGGGGCTTACAAGATTACAGGATCTGTTTACCAAACAGTTTTTGCTGTTCTACTTTTTTTTTCCTCTTTTGCTTTCTTCTGGACCTTCGCAATTTCTTTGTCTGACTGGGGTTATAAAATTCCATACTTTTTACCTTTCCCATTCAGAACTGGCCTTGGAAAATTTTCCTTCAGTTCCTTGATAATCATCTTAAATAAACTCACCTTCTCACCAAGATAAAGAGATTTGTTTCTCTGTTTGATGTGGTATCAGGTGGACCTGACTGTTTAGGGCTGTGTTTTCTGATGGTAACACTGGCTTATGATCAGCATATAACCATTCACAATCAACTGCTTTATTCACTTTTTAGCCAAGAAATCAGGAATTAAAGGATGATTTTGTTTACATAATCATTATATAGTTATTCCTTTTTGCTTTGTGGTATATTAGGGGATAGACAGAAGGAAATTACTGCAATTTCTAAATTGTAATCCAGCTGCCATGGTCTCTGATAATGATTCTATAGCCCTTATTTTCAGCCACTGTGATTGTAGAAATCCTATGGGTAGCCTTCATTTGTACCCAGTTATCCAGTTTTTCAACTTTAGATTGAAAGTTGAAGACATCCCGTAATGTTTATTTATTTATTTTTTTTATTTTAACATGGGCAGGCACCGGGAATCGAACCCGGGTTCTTGGGCCTGACAGGAAAGCATTCTTATCTGCTGAGCCACCGTGGCCCGCCCAAAGGTAGGTTTTTTTTTTTTACATGGGCAGGCACTGGGAATCGAACCCAGGTCCTCTGGCATGGCAGGCAAACACTCTTGCCTGCTGAGCCACCATGGCCCGCCCCCCCAATGTTTATTCATGATGGGTCTTGGGTCAGCCAAGAACTAACCAACCCCAAATCCAAAGTATAACCAAGAGTGAATCTAACCAAAATATGCCCCCCTGACATGAACAGAAGCTGACTTTAACATAAAACTCGCCTATACCTCATTCCACCATTTTCTTACATACATACTGTGACTAAGTATGTAATCAATCTATGCATAATTAGATCACTTCTAACAACATCATCTGGTACCACTGCACTCATTATCCTAAGATCTGCCCATCTTTTCTCTCATAAAACTATCAGAATTACTGCAATTCAGGGAGACATATTTTGGGCTGATAGACCATCTACTTTTCTACTACATGTCTAGTAATAAAGTCTTTTTCTCTTTCAAACCCTGGTGTCTTGAGAATTGGTTATTGAGTGCCTCAGGTAAAAGAATCCATGGGCTCTTTCCAGTAACAATTTGATGACCCAGATGGGGTGGATGCCCAAGGGTCTGGAGCCCCAACAGAGAAGAGAAGTCAGGTGATCAAGACTTCTGTGGCTGCTGGACTGAATTTAGTCTAGAGGCTCAGCAACTGGGTTTCTCTGTTCTGTCAGCACTCCTGAGATTTTTGGCACCTTGAAAGCTCCAAAGACAGAAACAGTTTCCAGTTCCATGTCCAGACATCTGACTGGGTAAGTGGATCATCAGGCTAAAAGTGGATTGGGAAAAAAATAGGCACTTTGAATCCCCTTGACCTAGGTCTGGGTCATGCTTCCAGAACTATTCCCTTTGCTTTGACCTCTACACCTTCTGTTTTGGGGTACCATAGTATGCAGGGTTTGAAGCCCTGATCTATTCCAACAAGTAATTGGTTTCAAATGAAATTTAAACAGTAGGTCTGTTTAAGTGTTAGCTAGTGTGTTGTTACCTAAGTATTATTTAATTGTTAGTTTAGTGTGCTAAATGATTAATGTCTGTTTAATTGTTAATTGATGTGTTTGGTGCATGTTCTGTAAAGGGTTTGAGTCCCTGACCTAAATTTGTCTGTTGACCATACTCCTTAAAGAATGTAATTCAACAATTAATTGGTATTTAATCAAATTAAGTAGGTATGTTTAAATACTAGCTGGTGTGTTATCTAGGCATAGTAAGGATTAATATTTGTTTAATTGTTAAGTGGTGTGTTGTGTTTAATGCCTACTTGTTAGTTGGCATGTTTGGTCTAGTTGTTAAATGGTGTACAACTTAAATATAATAAGTATTAAATGTCTGTTTGAATTTGTTGGTTGGTATGTTCCTGCATTTGTATTGGTCAAATGTTCCTAATTGGTTACTGATTACAGAAATTCCTTTTTTTTAAAAAAGGGACTCTGGACTGTATTGAAATGTTAAAATATTTTGTTTGAGTCTATTAAAAAGGGTTTATTTCTAACATAGCATAACATAACATAATATGGGCTCAAAAAGACTTAAATGAAAATACTAGCTTTTCAGTTAAAATAGAATATATTATAGTTAAAATTTTTCTGCAAATTTCTGTTTTTTTCTATTTCTGTCTGTTTGCTTAGTCAATGTATATTCTTATTCCTCCAGATAGTAATAACAAATAAGAAAATTTTTCAAAAACTCTATTTGAATTCCTTGGAAATAATTAGGTACCTGATACAAATATATAAATATGCAAATTAGTATTTCTGAAGCAAAAAAAGTAAAAAGAGAAAAAACTCCCTGAATGACAAGATTCAAAACTTTAGTTTTGTAATTATTATAAACAAACCTGGACATTAGAAAGAAACTATTCCTGGAATTTCCTTAAGGCAGCAGAAAAATGCCAAATGGCTGTCTATGGAAAAAGTAAAGAAATTTTACAATGATCTTAGTCATACCTTTTATTAAAATAAATGTAATAATTGGGAATAGTCAAAGAACAACATAGGAACTCTCAAAATTCCATGACCATCACCTAATATTTTCAAGTCGATGCTCAAAATCAATCCTGCTTTCTTTCTGTCCAACATAACCCTGCCTGAAGGCCTAGCCACCTAAAGCAGTTATAGGAACAGGGATAGGCATGGAAAGATATGGTGGGTTGTGGTTTAGAATTTTTTTTTCAATAGGTCTGGAGATTAGAAATGGTAAGCATAAAAATGCTACAGAATAGGCTAGGTTTGTTAACATTTTTTCCAATAATACCTTGCAATGGTAACTAATGATCAGATCATTATTAAAATATAAATAACTGTGGAATAGGAGTAACTGAATAAAATCTGATTACCAAATTTCAGTAAGTAAAATGAAAGATCTTTGAAAGATATTGGAAAGTGTTCCTGGGTTAGGTTTGGAACAATCTAAACTATTGCTGTTTATCTTCCAGAACTTAATAGCCTATGCACTTTTAAAATTGTCTGTATATTTAAGATATTATGAAAATAAAGAGTTTTTTCAACCTCCAATAAAAGGAATCTTATGATGAGTTTTTAATTGAAAACTGTGATTTTGTTCTGTTTGGATATGTTCTCCCTAAATTTGTGAGTTTACTGATAAGGTAGCCTAACTAAACAAGTTAAGTTACAAAAACTAAACAATGTACCTAGTAATAATACTTACATAAAGTACACGAAATTAAGACTATGCTGATGCTTCAAGTATACCCTATTTAAGAAATCAGTTAAGTTCAGTAAGAAATATAACTGGACTTTTTAATAACCTTAATTACCTGAATTTCAAAGAATCTGGACTTTTTATTTGGCCATTTGTTACCTCAGTATGTAGAAGAATTTGAATTTGTAGTGGCTTTATTAATGACAATCAGTATATTTCTGCTAGTAAATGCTATCATAAATAGGGAAAACCTAATTCTTAGTTTCAAAAAGTTTATATTCTAGTTAAAACATGAATGTACCAGGGCATGGTATAAGACAGTGGTAATGAAGGAATATAAATGCTGGAAAAATGTAAAGAGCAGACAGATAAAGAATGACCTAAGAAGATTCCAGAGAAGAGATGGCACTTGTAGTAACTTTAAATTAAAAAGCTACATTTAAATAAATAGAACTTTGAACTAGATTTTAGAAGCCACAACTTAATTGTGTAAACTAACATAGTCCTGGTATTATTTAGCAGTTGGAAATAATGTTATTGAAAATTTGAGTTTTTTCCTGCATATGAATCCCTCAAACATCAAAAAGCTGATTATATTTCAATATATATATACATTTCAATATATATATTATATATAATATATATATATATTTTTTTTATATATTTTTAAATATATATATATATATTTTTTTTTTGCATAGGCGGGCACCAGGAATTGAACCCAGGTCTCCAGCCTGACAGGTGAGAACTTTGCCTGCTGAGCCACCATGGCCCACCTGAGCATATTTGAAAGTAATCACTTGTGAGTTCTGAGCATAACATATATAGATGCCTGGGTGTGATCTAAATCAAAGCATAAATTTCTTCCTTTTTCCATTATTTTGTAATATCTCTGTCTCTTCTCTCCTTCATGAATAATGTAACTGTAAGGAAATACACAGGTTAAAAAGCTTTGTGAATTTATTATCAAATTGTTTGCTGCTTATATGCAGTCTGGATAAATAAAAACTAAAGATGAAAGGTGACAGGAAGCTTAAAGAAATGGATTTTTTAAAACTTTTTTTTGTTGTATACTTTAACATATATACAAAGCAAAGAAAGAAAAAAAAGCAATCATTTTCAAAGTACTCCTCAACAAGTAGTTATAGGAGAGATTACAGAGTTAATCATGGGCTACCATACCATCCTCTCAGATTTTTTCTTCTAGCTGTTCCAGAACGTTGGAGGCTAGAAGGAATATATATATTTTATCATCACTTTTTTCTTTTTTTTTGTGAGAGATAATATATACAAAAACCCATAATTTTCAAAGCACAGCACAACAATTAGTTGTAGAACAGATTTCAGAGTTTGGTATGGGTTACAATTCCACAATATTGTTTTTACTTCTAGATGTTCTAAGATAAAGGAGTCTAAATGAAATATAAATATAATGATTCAGCAATCATATTCATTTGTTAAACCCAATCTTCTCTGTATAACTCCACCATCACCTTTCATCATTCTCCCACACTTTAGGTGTATTTGGGCTATTTCCATTCTAACTTTTTCATGTTGGAAGGGGATGTCAATAATAAGGGGTAGGGAGCTGTAACTAGGTGATGTTCTAGATAGGCTGATCCCTCTATGTTGCAGGACTTATTTGGGTTATTTATTCTAGAATCAATTCTTCAGTCCCTACATTATAATAATCTGTTTTAATAAGAGAGCTTCATAATTAATCTACCACCCATTATTTGGAAGTTTGGAACATTTGAGTAGTTTTTGAAGGGTCTCTGACAGAAGTTGACTATAAAATGAATAGAATGTCTGTATTCCCTCCAGACTCTATTTCCATAATTTCTTGAGGAAGTCTAGGAAACCATTACTATTGATCCTGTAGTAGTGGCTAAGAGAATGAAAAGAAAACAATATTATTTGCAATCTGCATATGGTACTGAAGTAACTCTCTTATTTTCATCAACATGACAACTGTTCAATAAACATGGCTTAATATGCTTTGTGAGTTGCCATCAGTTCTGCATGCTTTCATCATCCTTTTTCTTACCTAAACAGGGTCAGCTCCCAAACCTGAAGCATCCATATCTGACCTGGGAGTTCACTGTGAACACACAAGTGATGTGTGGATTCTACTTTTTTAATCTCTAGGCTTTCTAGGTAATAAATTTCCTGATGGACCATTTTCATAGCCACCCACTTTATGGCCCCAATCCTTGCTTCAATTTGGAATTTCCTCCTGAGACATATAAGTTGTGGAATCCAATGGTATTAAAAGTATTTTCAGAAATGATAGGCCTGTGCCAAGCAGAATTTTATTAGAGCAATTTGGTTGTTTTTCTCAGATCATGTTTTTATTATTTCATACATAAAAATTGTGAGAAATATGTAAAAATATCCCATGATGATCATGGGTTTGTGCGTAAGGGAATAGATAAGAGTGAAGGTAGTTCACTGGTGAGTCTATAAATATTACCATATGGAAAGTGAGCATGATTGAAAGGGGTTATATAGACTCATGTGTCCCACAGATTAACATTACAAATATAAATGACTTCTTGTATGAACTACTGTAAAGATATGAATCTTGTACAAAGAGTGTCCATGATTTCAGGGTATAGGAAGAAAATTGTATGCTTTGAGCTATGTTTAACAGGAAAACATCAACAGTGCCACAGCAATATCAAGGGTATATAATGCAGGGAGGGGCAAGGTTTAGGGGGAAGTTTGGATTTTCTATTTGGTGGGGGTGTGTTTATTGGCTATCTTTCCCTTGGGAACAATGAAATTATTGAAAATTTAGAGTGTTGATGGACTGTTAACTTTGGACATTATACATGAGGCCCCGTAGATGGAGTTGGCTGAAAGATGCACTGACTGAGAAGAAGATTGGTGAACAATGGTCTATACAAATAATTGAACACTGTGCAGCTACAAAAAGGAACAAAGTTGTAAAGCATGCAATGATGTAAATGGACCTGTGGGACATTTGGTGAGGCAAAAAAAAGGCCAGAAATAAAAAAGCAAATACTGTATGATCTCATTTAGAAACAAATGTTTCTGTCTTTTTCTCGGAATTCCATCCACTTATAAAGAATTTCAGTAAAGAGATTTAAGACCCAACCTGAATGAGGTGGGTGACATCTTTAGTAAAGATCCTATTCACCAAAAAAATCCTACTTACAATGTGTCCATGCACACATGAGTGGGTTAAAATTAAGACCATGTTTTTCTGTGGTATATCATACCTTCTTACTATCACAGGCACATTTGTTACTTCATGCATTGATGAAAAGTAATTGATTTCAAAACTTCTTATTTATTCATTTTAGATAAATATAATGTGGGTGTAATATTTTATTTGTATTCATTCTTCAAATATATTTTAGTTTCCTAGGATGCTTTAAGCATATATCATGTAATAGTTTGGCTTAAACAAAAGGAATTTAAGCCAGATTTGATGCCAAGAACATGTCCAAATTAAGTCCTCAATAAGACAATGATTTTTCACAAGATTCTGGCACTCTGAGACTGGCTGACCGTAACCCATGGTCCTTAGCATAGCACATGACATTGCACATGATGGTGTCTCTTAGCATCTCATTTCTCCTCTGGGTTCCTTTTATTTAAACCTCCTGTTGCTCTATCTTGTGCTTTCTCTCTCACTGTCTGAATTAATTTCATTTATACTGACTGCAAGTAATAAGATTATGTCCCATCCTGATTGAGGTGGGTAAATGTCCTGCTTACAAGGGTTTCACACACACAGGAACGGATAAAGTTTAAGAACATGTTTTTCTGGGATACATACAGCTTTAAAACACCACAATCTACCCTGTAAGTTAGTGTTCTCTAAAGAAACAGAACCAATATATATGTAAATATTATACGATTTTTATAAGAATTGTTTCACATGACTGTGGGATGGTAATACCCAAACTTCACAGGGCAGATAACAAGCTGGAAACTCAAAGCAAAGTGGGACAGGTTTTATTTTGTTCCAATATTAATGTATTTTATATCATTCTACTTTCTTTCACTGGCCTTAGCCTTTTAACAAGGAACCAGAAGGAGAGGAACAGGAGGGAGTGTCAAAGTCACAGACTTAGGTGAGAAGGAAAAGGGGAGTGCAAATGTGGCAGACTAACAGGAGGATGAGGGGAAGTACAGGATTCAGAAGGAACTGCACAGGGGCTTTAGCTCTTACTTTCTGGATCAGGAAGCCCATGGGTTCTCTTGGTCACCACATTTTCAATTTGTGCTTCAAAAGACTTAATCATCTGTGGGCTGAGAATCTCAACCAGCATTTTTCTAACTTGGGAGCTGGCACTTTCCTTTATCTCCTCTACAGCTAATTGCTCAGGATCTCTGCAGAAGACACTAGGAACTTGGCTGGTAGGTAAAATGCCATGGCCCCAACATTTTCCCTGCAGTTTTCCATTCTGAGCTAGAGCCATAAACACAGAATATATGGAGTTTTGTCCCATTTGTTCATTCTCTTACAAAGTAAATCTATCTGCAAAATAGTAGTATAATCTCTTGACCTCTGAATTGGCCACTTTTGTTTATCCTCTATCTCATAATAAGGCCAAATTCACACAAAGATTTCATGCTTTTCTCTGTCAAACACTTGCCCCCAAATTGCTCCCAATTCTCTAGAATGAAATTTAAAGAATTAACCTTCTTATTTTCCAAGATTTCTCATTCAGATTTTTCTTATATTTTTCTTTTTAATATACTCTTTAGGCAACTTTTGAGACAAAACAGGACAAAATAAAATATAAGCCAAAAAAACTAAAAAGCAAGAACCGAGGCCAAAATGTAAGTACCAAGTTTCAATACCTTTTCCTACGCCAGGGCTATATCCTCCAAAAACAGATTTGGCAGGAATTTATGTGCTACTAAACACCTCAATAATTAAATATAAACATAGGCACTAAATTCAGTGACTTTCTTTTTATACCAGGGGCTTCTCCTTTCCAGAAATGAATTTCCAAATGTAGTTTTCCACTTACATTTTGGCAGGAATTCATGTGTCACTGAATAACAAATCAAACCAGGCCCATACAAATATGTATATTTGAATATAAAATCTGCAATCTGCACTCACACACCAGACCTATTTTCCTCCACAGTCAGCCACTTCTGGCATCCTAGAGACCCAAGACAAGAAACTCTTTCATCCAGCTTTTGGAGAAAATTTTCTCTACCAGTCATAGAGGTAAGACTCATAAAGGTTTTTCATTGGGGATCCAGAATTCCACCAAGCAGCACATCATCCAGACATTGGGCCCCATGTTGGGTGCCAAATTGTAGATAAGCCTCCCCCAAATTTGGGTTCAGAACTTGGCACAGATAACATGTGACATACTAAATGGACTAAAAAGGAGAAAAAGATTTATTTACACCAGTGGAAGAACAGGGGATCTTTCTCAAATGTCTCTCCTCCTAGTGATTTTTCAATTGGCTTTTACACACATTGGAGAAAAAGAAAGATAATCATCTTGGGTGAAAAATTCCTTATTTAATTTGATTACTACTTTCTTTAGAATCTACATCCTTTATGAAACTTCCACACTGTACCTCCAAGTCTCTGGTAATAGATGAAATTCTATTCATATCTGGGTGATCTGGGGCAGAAGATCAATTTTTATTTATATCAGAGTGCACACTTCACATTTACATATTGTTCCTCTGTGAGACTGAAAGCATACAATCACAGCACTCTTACAGTTTTATGATTACATTTAAAGGTCACTACTACAGAAGGATGCAAAAAGAAAAGTTAGGGAGTCATTGAATCATTGACAAATGGGGGGGTAAACTTAAAAGAACATTGATCTTAAACAAATATATAACATAATTAACAGTGTAATCATATATAACATAAAAATAATAAGATTTAATGTCTATTAGTAAATAATACCTTTAGAATAATAATTTATTCTGTATTTCAAGACAATAGTATATAAAATAAAAATGAAGAGGAATCATAGTAACAATTTTCCAAATTTTTCACAACTGTGCAACAAGGAAAACTGATTATTGTAAGTTTGGTTAAATGTATCAAATATATATTGTAAACATTAAGTAATCTTCAAAAAAAGTAATATCATCTATAACTGTCAACAAGAGGTATTAAAAAAGGAATTTTAGCAAAAGCATGATTTAATTTCTGTAAGGGAAAGGGATTAAAACACAGAATAAATCTTTAAAAAACGCAATGTAAGCTGGTAGAAGTATACCTAAGTATCAATTTTCACAACAAAATATTAAACTTATTAATTAAACAAACAGTGAGAATAAAAATTAAAAGCTGAAACTACATAAAATAGGCACTGATAATCCAAAAGAACAAAAGCATTCCTCTTATTTATCAATGTTAAAGAAAATAAACTTTTATCATTATGAAAGATAGGATACAAATTACAAAATAGTAAAATGACCAATAGAATTTAATGATTTCAAAGAACTTAAAAACATATCCTTAATGAATAAAGAAAAATACATTTGGAAGAGGTAATTGAAAAATCCATAAAATCTTGGGATATTTTTACATCCTTTTCTCTATTTATATACACGAAATGATAAAATATGTGTAAGGATATTTTTCAGCTCCATTGCATCCATGATTTGTATTTCTCAAGAGAAAATACCCAATTAGACTAGGGGCTGGCCATGAAGTGAGTGGCTGTGATAATTATTCAGTAGGACATGTCCTACCTGGAAAGCCTAGAGATTAAACTCAGAGATGCCCCACATCAATTGTGTTTCTCTGTTATCTCCCAAATCAGCATAAGAAAGCTTCAGGTTTGGGAACTGGCTCAGTTAGCAAAATTAAAAAAAGTTAATGAAAGGCTGCAGACAGAACTAAAGGCAACTCACAAAGCATGCTTAGTCATATCTACTGAATATTGTAATATTTTCCAAAATAAGAGGTAACTTCAGGACTATATGTAGATTTTTAATAACAATGTTCACTTTTCATTCACTTAGCCACCACTACTGGATCAATGGAGCTTGTTTCCTGGGCCTTGTTTTGAAATGATGGACATAGAGTATGGAAAAAATGTGGGTATTTCCATCCATATTAAAATAAATTACTCTTGCATATCATTCAAAGAATTTAATCATTACAGTCTACTCCTTCTCAACTGAGAACCTATACACTTCTCTTTAAATCATATGTAATCTCTAAGTAAAAACCATACCATTCATACTTCCACCTAACAATACACAACCATATTGCATACAACTGGAAACACTAACTCTCCCCAAGCAATGTGAAAATCCTTGTATAACATTCATTCTTTAATATAAAGTCCTATAACTTGAACAAGAATCTAATACAACTCATGTCATGTAAGGGGATAAGAAAGGGAAGAAAACAAAGATATTTGATTTATGCATATATACATACGTAGTTATAGCAAAACAAATTAAAATTTTCAAAAAAAGATCATTCTCAGTTTTGTACCTGGCCACATGGTCTTATATCATATTCATAACTACCTGCTTTCACTATTTATTTCACATTCACTTTACAATCATCTGGCTTTGAGTCTTTGACTCATTTTGAAGTTACTGGATCATTAGTAGTCCTGTTTGAATTGCAATGTTGCAGTTTCCCATTGACTTTAATTTTTTTTTTTTAATTTGCATATGGGCAGGAGGCACCAGGGATTGAACTCCAGACCTCCAGCACGGCAGGTCGGAGCTCTGCCTGCTGAGCCACGGCAGCCGCCCTCCCATTGACTTTAATCACAGGGTATGGTAGTACTATGCAACACACTATGGGATTTCCTGTACTCTTGACAAACTATTTACCTATTATGTGTATTTGCGTTGCAGTCTTGTTTCCACATGATACTCAGGATCAATAACCCCACACAGTACAGTAATTCTCTTCTTTGTCTCCTGATTCAGAGGCAAGAGGAACTTGAAGTGGCCAGGAGACAGTCTTAACTATGAGTTCAGTGGAATCATCGGTGTGTGTCCTAATGAAGCACTCACTTTTTGGAACTAGGACCTGTACACCAGATGTAGGTAGCAAAAGTTGTCTAGTGATAATTAGCCAGAATAGTGATTGATGAAACTCCAATTTCAACCCCTTGTTTTCTGGTGCTGTGTCTTGGTTATAGATATAGAGTGCCATAGACTGGACATTGATTACAGCATAAAGAGCTTTCTGAAGAGCATTGTCCCAGGCCTGTAAGGTATTGCCAATATTTGGTAGTGTAATTGAGTCTTTAATTACAGTACCCCATTGTCCTATCAAGCTAGCTATTTCAGGATGATGGTGTATATTATAAGAACAGTGTATTCAATGAGCATGTACCCATAGCTGTACCTCACTAGCTGTAAAGTGGGTTCTTTGATCAGAAGCAATGTTGTGTGGAATACTGAAATGGTGGATAATGCATTCTGTAAGCCCATGGTAGATAATTTTGAAAGAAGCATTGAATGCAAGGTAGGTAAAGCTACATCCAGTTAATGTGTCTATTCCAGTTAGAAAAATATGCTGCCACTTCCATGAGGCAAATGGCCAATGTAATCAACTTATCAGAAGGTAGCAACTTGACCACTTTGGGGATAGTGTCATAACATGGACTGAGTTGTGCTGTATTCTGCTGGCAGATTGTGCAATTAATGTGTCTATACCTAGGTCAGTCTTGGTCAGTGGAAGTCCATGCTACTGAGTCCATGCATAACCTCCATCCTCACCACTGCAGTCATTTTTTCATGATCCCATTGGGCAGCTACAGGAATGTCTGGAGAAAGGGTCTGATTGGTGTCCATAGAATGGGCCTTCTTATCTATTTGATTGTTAATATTTTATTAATTTGAAACCACCCTTTGGTGAGCATTCACATGGAACATTAATATCTTCATGTTTTTCCCACTCAGAAACCGCTACAGATATATATCCTCCTTGGCTTCTATGTCACCAATTGTCTAATCATGTTCTTTTAAAATCCCTGACCATCCAGCCAACCATTGGTGACAGTCCATGAATCAATATACAAACACAACTGCTGAGACCAACTCAGTATGAGGGGTTGAGGAAAGCCCCATGAAACTGAAAAATAAAGACACTCACATAGAAGAGTCTTTTAAGATGAGAGCAGGGGACTCATGTCTCAAAGGACAAGAGCCCTGAATGCTTGTGCAGCACCATATTTATTTTCTCAGTAAAGCAGGGAGTGCACAGAAATATTTTTTTGTTGTTTATGTTTATTCTCTAACAGTACATGCAGACAGAGAGTGCCTGTTCCTTCATTATCAGAGTAATGATTACAGGACAAAGAGCATGTTTTTGCTCTATCTTTACTAGAATGATAGCCAAGTGGATGTTTCTCAACTTGGCCCAATTTAGTGTTCTAAAGTTAATATTCCATCATAAATGACATGACTCAGTGTTGTGAGTCTGCTGATGTTTCTCAAAGCTGTTGTTTTGACTTCATCTCTTATTTTCCCTTCATTTTCCCCTTTTGGTTTTTGAAGGTTCAGGAAGGCAGTTTTGGTGACTTCTCTCTGCAATATTCTTTCAAGGACATTTTGCACACATCAGAACACTGTGCAGGTTAAAAGGAGAAAAAGAAATAATATTATAATATTATTTAGTAACCCACCTCCCATCCTTTAATCCACATAAGTGGACTAAGAGTCTGACGCCCATCTGCTATGCTGTTCATAGTCTCTGAGGAGGACAGAAGTTCTACATGGGCATTTTGTATATCAGAGACTAATGCTTGGAGGTAAGATATATCCAAACTTAAATGATCATAATATCCAGTTATATGGTTGTGAATTTTCTCCCAGCAAATATCAGAAGCATTATATACATAAGGAGTTACACAAAACTAGATGTATTCCAGTTACATTGCAAATGCATTTGTAGTTTTATGAGTTCCATTTCCTCTCCTAATAACATTACAGCATTTTCAGCATCAACTAATCAATGATTAATCTCTTTTTCAATTTTAGTTTGTTCTCCCCATACAAGACAATCATTCTTATGCCACTTTTCTACAAATGTATAAATACTTTGCTGTAAGGAAACAGCTGATGCTTCTGCAACAGTGTTAAAGCTATAATACCCAAAACAGCTGCAATTAGTAACCCTATAAATTGGCTCTTCTATTAACTTGATGCAATACAGATAATAATGCATGCATATCTGGTGAGGATTCCCATGGCCTTGTGTGATTCACAGGAACCCATAATCCAACATGTCTTCTCAAGATCATATAACTACTATTAGAATTGAATATGATATTATTAAGGCAAGTATACAATTTGCAAGAATTACAAATTAC
Organism: Myrmecophaga tridactyla; assembly: GCA_004026745.1. NCBI lineage: Eukaryota > Metazoa > Chordata > Mammalia > Pilosa > Myrmecophagidae > Myrmecophaga > Myrmecophaga tridactyla. Next base: position 35,554 of record PVIY010010523.1, read on the forward strand.
CTCTGAAGAACTTTCATTGAGATGGAAATCTCCTGTTAAGAATACAAAAGGATCCCAAACACAATTTGGTAAATAAATGGTTTTGCTACTTTTGAAGGACAAATTGTACTGTTCATCATGAAAATATTTTCCATTCCAAAGTTTTATGAACTATAGGCTTAAAGGAATTTTACATAAAGAAGATTGTGTAGGCCCATTTTCTAGTTGAGGTAATGGAGGAACCATACCCATACCACACCAGTAATGGGGTGATCTGCGTGTGTGGAGATTACAATATGGTTATTTTGTGACACATGCCACATTAAAGCTTCTATAGAAGAACATTTAGATGTGTGGTTACAATTCTGGGCTGCATACCCCTTAAGGGACCAGTCTGTTACAATTCCATAGGAACCATTAAGTAACCACACCCCAAGAGGTCCTCTACATTTTTTCTAATGTATGTGTTCACTTTCAGGTGTCCATACATGGCTATAAGTACAAGGTGGTCTATCAGGAGGATTCTTAGTTAAATTACTCAGAGAAAACTTTAAGCTCAAACCAGACAGCATATACAGCTGAACTACTGAAACATTGCCATGTTTAGGAGTAACAGATAGCCATGCTTGGGATGACAAGTTAACATAGCCCTCTGCCAGACACACACATATAGGCCATATGGAAAAATTTAAAGACAAATTAAATAGTGTTCCTTCTTCATCAGGATGTTATGGGAGCCAAGAATCCTCAGGTCCCAGGATCCAAGAGGAATCATTGATAGAAAGTAAAGAAGGGCTTTCTTTTCAAGAAACAGGGTGTAATAGAGGGGAATTGGGATTATCAACCCAATAGGTATTATTAGTTGCAGCAACAATAGGTAGAAAACTTACAGTCACAGTGATTATAGCCATCATAGAAATAAGCATGTTAGGTGCTGTTACAGGCTTCCTTGATTCTTTAACTGCTGCTCAGCATCTTGGCATAGATTCTGAATTTGTCCCCATGTTGGTGAACTTGTATATCTAGTGCCTGGAGTCAGTCTCTGTCATGTAGTGGTCAAATTCAGTCCTTCCATCTGGATGACTGGAAGGATCTTGCCCCAGAATCAGGAAGGGAGTGGTCCCTTGACCCAGAACTTCCTCTTTTCCTTGAAACTCTTGGTACGGTTTTATTCTTCATCTGGGCACTCACGCAGATTTATCTTCTGTTTCTGGTGAGGCACAAGCAAACCCTCATCCCTGTGTTAACTATTTACCCATATTCCAACTATTAGTTAAAGAATCATTCCACCAGATCTGTGGGGCATCCTTAACATTCTGGGTATTTGCTTCATTCAGCTTATATTGTTTTTCCACAGCAGTAGCATTAAATTTTGGATTTATAAAAATTTAGGTAAATAAAGCTTTGTGTAAATGAGTATGAGGCATTTCCTTATTTCCCCCTTTTTATTTTCTAAGTATAACCCTCAATGTCTGGTTGGTTCTTTCAACAATATCTTGTTCTTGTGGATGATAATAAATGCTGGAACAATGTGAAATATTCCAGTTCTGCAAGGACTGTTGAAGAGTTGTACTTGAGTAAGTGGGGGCATTGTCAGTTTTGATAGTCTGCAGGAGTCCTGTAACTGCAAAACAAGCTAGAAGATGTTGATTAACATGTCATGATGTGCCCCCTGTTTGTGCTATAGCTCATATGTAACCAGAAAAGATATCCACAGTTACATGGACATAATTTAGTTTTCAAAATGAAGCAAAATGAGTAACATCCATTTGCCACAGAGAATTTGGTTTTAACTGTCTAGGGTTAACTCCTGGTTCAGTTTGTACTGGGTTGTTCAAAATTTGACAAGAAGAACAAGTTTGAAATATATTTTTTGCTTGGGCCCAAGTTAATGGATAACCAGCTTTAAGTCCAGCAGCATTTAGATGGGTCAAATTATAAAAATGTATGGCATCACTTAAAACTGGTGTAACTAGTTTATCAGCTAAGGCATTGCCCTGGGCTAAAGGGCCAGGAAGAGTCATATGAGACCAAATGTGAGTGATATAAAAGGGATGGTTACAAAGGTGCACAATGGATTGCAATTTTTGAAATAGTTGAAATAAAGTAGGATTTAGGTTTTACTTGATAACAGCAGTTTCAATTAATTGCACCATAAACACCACATATGCAGAATCATAAAATATTAACTGACTGTGAAATGAATTGAAGGCAGTAATCACTGCTGAGAGTTCAGCTTGTTGGGCTGAAAATCCTGGGGTCAAAATTTTCTTTGTTTTAAAAACTGAATATCCTGCAGTGTCATGTCCAGACCCATCAGTGAAAATAATAGGAGCATCTACATGTGGATTTTTTTTGTTATATTGGGCAATATGCATTGAGTTCTTTTAAGAAGATGTATGACAGGATTACTGGGGAAATGATTGTCAATTTTTTCCACAAAGTCAGCAAAACAATTTGCCATAACAAATGGTTCTGAAAGCAAGCATTAAATTCTCTCTTTGTCAGAGGAAATATCACATGAGAAGGATTCTTTCCTAGTAAAGAATCATATGCTCTCTGTCCTTAAGAACTATTTATACAATATGATCAAGATATCGAGATAAGGATTTTACCACATTATTAGGAAGAAACACCCATTCTGCTATTTCTTCACTTTGCATTATTAATCCATTTGGGGAATGATTGGAGGGAATGGTTATAAATTTCAATGAACCATTAAGGTGAATGTGTTCTAACTGTGCTTTTTAAATTTTCTGCTCAATTAATTCTAGCTCCTTTTTGGCTTCCTTACTCAGGAATGAGGACTAGTTAAGCTTGATTCTCTTCAGGGTAAAGCAAAGAGATTGGACAATTCATGCATAGCAATACCCACTTTTGGTCTAAGCCAATTAATATCTCCTAAAAGCTTCTGTAGATCATTTAGAGTTTTTATAAAGTCTCTTCTAATTTTCACCTTTTGTGGTTTTATAGTTGTTCTATCTACCTCATATCCCAAATAGGACATAGGAGTGACTGTTTGAAATTTTGAGGAGGTATTTTAAGCCCAGAATTTGTCAGATGCTTCTCTAGATCCTTACATAGTGGTATTAACTCCTCAGTTGTTTCTGCCACAGAAAGAATACATATCATCCATATAATGGATTCTATAACATTGAGAATATTGTTTTATTGTACTCAAAACTCTAGTGACATACTTCTGACTTGACACAAAGTAGGACTGTTCAACATCCCTTGGGGTAGAACTTTCCATTGAAATCTCTTCATATGTTCTTTATTGATAAGAGAAGGGATGGAAAAGGCAAATTTCTCCCTATCTTGGACAGCTAAGGGTATAGTAAAAAATTAATCCTTTAAATCTATAACATTATTGGCCATTTTTTTGGAATCATTGTAGGGGAGGGCAACTCTGATGGTAGGGCACTCATGGGCTGAATTACTGCATTTACAGCCCTGAGGTCAGTTAATAACCTCCATTTTACCTGATTTTTTTAATAGGAAAAACTGGAGAATTCCATGGGCTAAAGGACTCCTCAATATGTCCTTTGTCTAATTGTTCCTTAAATAGTAACTGAAGTGTGTCTAATTTTTCAGCCAACAAAGGCCACTGCTCAACCCATACAGGAGTGGAGGTAGTCCAGCTAAGTGTCAATGGACACAGAAGTTTTAAGAGGCTAGTGAGAGCAGTGGTCACTACCGAAAAGGTGAATTCCCTAGGCTCTTATGGTTTTTATAAAAGGGGAGAGAAATAAGGTCCACTATATTGTGATGATGTTTTCCTAACCCTAATCCAGTAATATACCCTTGTTTTTGCATTATTTGTTGGCACTGCTCACTACAATTATTAGGTTTAGGAATATATATCTCAGTTTGCCATTGTTTCAACAAATCATGGCCCCATAGGTTAATAGGTAAGTCAGCAACATATGGCTGCAACTTAGCTGGTTGTCCATCAGGGCCCTGGCAATGAAAAATGTTAACACTTTGTTTCAATTCTTGGAGTTCCTATTCCTAATAAGGAAACAAGTGCTTCTTGTAGTGTCCAAGAAGATAGCCAATATTTGGTATTAATAATAGAAACATCAGCCCCAGTGTCAATAATAACTTTAAATTCCTTATTCTGAATAGTTATTTCAAATATAGGTCTACATTCTAAAATGTTTTTCATTTATAAACACTCCAGCCTTTCCCATTCTTCCAAAGCCATAACTACTATGTACCCAATCACTCTTACCCACAGGCACATAAGGGAGAATAAAAAGTTGGACAATACCTTCACCTGGTGAGGCTTTCCATAGTGTGGATGATGACTTCATAACCAAGATTTCTCCTTCATAATCAGAATCAATAACCCCATGTACGAAATCTTACCCTCTGGGAGGTGAGACAACTCCTTCCTAATATAAGGCTTACAGTTCCTGATGGCAAAGGACTGACAATGCCTGTTTTAACACAAGAAAGTGCTTCCTTGGAGACTAACATAACAGGCCCAGCACAGGGATGTCTGTTGCTGTGCTACACACGGTGGCTGGGGATAAGCCCAGGGTATGTCAAAGTACTGGCTGAGTGGTGACACCTTTTGATCATTGATTTGAATGAAGATACCTTCTTTTTTGTCAGTGCTGGGAGTGTGTCTTGCTGATAGTTTCCCTGCAGTAATCTACCATCCTTATGAAATGTAGATTTACATTGAGTAGACCAATGATTTTCCTTCTGACATATGAGACATAGTCCAGATAGTTTAGAATTTTTGTCTTATCTTCTGTAGCAAATCCCTTGTTTGTTTACTTTCTATAATCCTTCCTAACATGGCCAGGTTTTCCACAATTATAACATTTTCCCTAGAAGTGAATACTTCATTTTAATTCTGCCACCGCTTGAGCCATCATACTAGTCTGAGTCTCAGCCATCATTTCCACTTTGTGGCTTTCTGTCCCAACAGCTTGACAAAGTTTAATATAGCCTGCTCAATCCACTTTCCCTTTCATTATACTGAAAGCCTTTTGACAGTCTTTATTTGCATTTTCATGAGCACAAAGTTGTAGAATAGCATCTGCTGCTTCTGAATTACTAATTTGTTTCATTATAGCTTCTTGTAATCAAGCTATGAGTTCAGTATAAGGCTCTTTAGCTCCTCGAATTATTTTTTAAAAAGAGGCTTTATGCTCCCCTTTGCTTTCAATTCTTTCCCATGCCTCAACACAGCATTTACAAACTTGGTCAATGGCCTGATCTGTCATGGTTAATTGACCTTCAATTCTTCCCCAGGGCTCTCTTCCCTGCTAGTTGTTCTAAAGAAATTGGAATATTCTGTGCTAAATTTTGGTTAGCTAAAGCATCTGCATGTTCTCCCCACCAAGTTCTAAATTGCAGATATTCTCCAATTTTTGCTAGATTATCCCAGTCAACTACAGGCAACTGAGAGCCCTTAGCTAATCCCTGTATCAATCCAAAAGTAAAGGGAGAATTAGGTCTGCATTGCTCTACTGCACTTTAGTTCCTTTAAACTCTTAAAAGGAAAAGGCTCATGCCTGAGTTCATAAATCCCATCAGGATTCTTAGCATCTACCCCTGGAGGAATTTTTCATGGATTGCTACAGGGAAAGCCATCTGAAGATCATCTAAATCACCTTCCCTGAGAGCCTGTAAAATTCCCTGTTGAACAGGTTATAATTGATGTTTACCTGCTTCCATTGAAGGGAAAAGGAGGAGGTGGGAAAGGGAGCTCATCATCTTTAATATCCTTAATATTCATGGGGGGGCAGAGAGGAGGTTTAGAGAATCATCCAGGTTCTCCTTTAGTTTGTCTAAGTTGTCAATTACTTCTTCATCTTCCTTCTAATCTTCAGTTTGCAAAGGCTCAAGGATTGACTTGATTATAGTCCAAGTGGGCCAAATGGCTACAGGAAGTAACACACCCTGTACATGTAATTTTTTAAGCTCTTTTTCTAATCTCTCCAAGTCACCTAACTCTAAGCTGCCAAGAGTGGGAAACCAGGAAAAATATTTCTCTATTACTGGTAAAAGTTCTAAAAGCCAAGCCTCACTGGCTCTTGTTTTTCTGGCTTTAAATAATTATTTAATAAGACAGAAATAGAGGTGATATTTAGTAATGTTACCATTATTCACCATTTTTACCCTGCTCATTTTACCTGAGAGTGTCCATGCCTTTTAGTTTCTGTTTCCCAGATTCAAGAGGCCTCTAAATCCACTTGGGGATTCATGTTGTGACAATTTTAATTTTTGCTCCAGCGAATCTTCTTCTTTGCCCCCATGTTGGACACCACTTGCTGAGACCAGCTCAGTATGAGGGGTTGAAGAAGGCCCCATCAATCTGAAAAATAAAGACACACAGAAGAGTCTGTTAAGATGAAAGAAGGGGACTCATGTCACAAAGGACAAGGGCCCTGAATGCTTGCTCAGCACCATATTTATTTCCTCACTTAAGCAGGGAGTGCATAGAAATTTTTTTTTGTTTATGCTTATTCTCTAACAGTATGTTCAGACAAAGAAAGTACCTGTTCCTTCATTATTCAGGTAATGATTGCTGGAGAAAGAGCATGTTTTTGCTCTATCTTTATTAGAATGATAACCAAGTGAATGTTTCTCAACTTAATGTTCTAAAGTTAATATTCCATCATAAACCACAGGTCTCAGTGTTCTGAGTCTACTCATATTGCCGTTGCTTTGACTTCTCTTATTTTCCCCTTCACACAATTGTGACAATTTCTCTTTAAAAGCAAAATGTATCAGGTGCACTGCTCAAAGTTCTACACACTTTGAGAAATTCCCTTCAACACTGTCCTATATGGATGTCCCCAAAAGGCTCTAGTAATCCTGTGCTGGTTTGATAGGAAGTATGACCCCTAGGAAATCCATGTTTTAACCAAAATTCATTTCATAAAGGTAGAATAATCCCTGTTTAATACTGTATATTTGAAACTGTGATTGGATCATCTCCCTGGATGATGTGATTTAGTCAAGAGTGGTTGTTAAATTGGATTAGGTGACGACATGTCTCCACCCATTTGTGTGGATCTTGGTTGGTTTACTGGAGTCCTATGAAAGAGGAAACATTTTGGAGAAAGAGACTCAGAGAGAGCAGAGACTGCTGCAGCACCATAAAGTAGGGAGTCCACCAGCCAGTGACCTTTGGAGATGAAGAGGGAAAATGCCTCTTGGGGAGCTTCATGAAACTGGAAGCCAAGAGAGAAAGCTGGCAGATGATGCCGTGCTCACCATGTGCTCTTCCAGCTGAGAGAGAAGCCCTGACTGTGTTTGCCATGTGCCTTTTCACTTGAGAGAGAGACCCTGAACTTCATCAGCCTTCTTGAACCAAGGTATCTTTCCCTGGGTGCCTTTGATTGGACATTTCTATAGACTTGTTTTAATTGGGACATTATCTCTGCCTTAGAACTGTAAACTAGTAACTCTTTAAATTCCCCCTTTTAAAAGCCATTCCATTTCTAGTATATTGCATTCCAGCAGCTTGCAAACTAGAACAAATCCTTTAGCTGCCCACTTTCAAGTGATAACTATATATCCTGCAGAACCTGGCCCAAATTTTCACTTCCTCAGTCAATTGATTATAAGGAACTACCCTAGAGGTTGTTGTCAGGGATGAAAAGTAACGTTGTAACACTGAAGGTGTGGCATTTGGGCCACTTACTCCTGTAACTTATTTGTGCCTTCAGGAGATCCCAAAAGGCCTATTGTGTACATACCATTTGCAGTTTGTCATGGTGTGCTGCTCTGAGTGCCCAACTTTTTGGCTTTGTGTGTTAGAGAACACCAAACTCATAATGAGTAATTTAATATTATAGTAACTTAAGCCCATGGTTAAACATTCAGTCTCTATTAAGGTCCCATAGTGGGACAAAATCTGTTTCTCAAAATGAGTCTAGTTATCTGTAGAAGATGTAAAGGCTTTTCTATAAAAAATCCTAAGGTCTTGCATTGTGATTTTCCTATGGTGTTCTAGTTTGCTAGCTGCCAGAATGCAAAATACCAAAAACAGAACAACTTTAAACAAGGGGAATTTAATGAGTTAGTAGTTTACAGTTCTAAGGCCAAGCAAATGTCCCAACTAAAACAAGTACATAGACATGTCCAATTGAAGACATCCGGGGAACGATACCTTGGTTCAAGAAGGCCAACGATGTTCAACATTTCTCTCTCAGCTGGAAGGGCACATGGCAAACATGGCAGTGTCTGTTGGCTTTTTCTCATGGCTCTACCAAAAAGGGACTCTCTCCAATATGTTTCCTCTTTTCAAGAATTCAAGCAAGCAACTCCACCTTCAGTGGGTGGAGACACACCTCCATGGAAATCATCTAATCAAAAGTTACCACCCACAATTGGGTGGGTCACATCTTCATGGAAACACACAAATGTCCCACCCAGCAATATTGAATGAGGATCAAAGGGCATGGCTTTTCTGGGGTCCACCACAGATTCAGACCAGCACATATGGTGACCTGGCAAAGGTTCCAGATAACATTTATATTTACCACTGACACTTCTAGCACCATTAAATCTGCTGGAGCATATGACCCAAGTGGAAGAGCATCTACACAGCATCCTGAACTTGTTGCCAAACCTCCTTTTGTTATGTTCCCCACAGAAAATCAGTACCTTTATTGGTCATTTGGTAAATGGGCCAGAGTAGTAACCCCAAATGAGGACTATGTTTTCTACAAAACCTAAAAATGCAAACTCATCATTGTGCCTCTTTCTTGGCTGTGGGAAAGGCCAGATACAACAGCTAATTCTTAACCTTAAAAGGGATTTATTGACAAGCCCAATCTACCAGACATCTAGAAATTTTACAGAGGTGGAAGGACCCTGAAATTTTGTGAAGTTTATCTCCCACTGTCTGACAAGAAATACCATTCCAGTACATTTACAGTAGTTGCTACTTCTTGCACACAGGTCCAAGCAATATGTTTATCAAAAAATGACCAGTGTGATGTCCTATGGTAGTGAGAAATGGTAAAGAGCGTTTCAGGCTAGATTATGATGTTTGGTTAATGAATTGATATACCCCTGATTTAAGACAATGAAAGTGTATTGTTGACCATGAAAGCTAAAAGCAAACTGTCTCTGACCTTCTCAATAACATTTGAGAAAAATTTGATTTTAACAGCTGCATACCAGGCACCAGTGGATGTGTTCATTTTCTCAGGCAATGATATCACTTCTGGAACACCAGCTGCAATAGGATTCATTACCTGGTTAAAAGTTTCTGATAATCTACTGTCATCCTACAAGATCCATGGGTTTTCCGCATAGACCAAATAAGAGAGTTTAGTGAAGATTACAAGTTTGTCTTGCTAATACTCATTAGAATTTAATGGTATAGGACTGATTGGATGTTCACATTATGGTGTTCAGTTATTTAGTCTCCTGGGAAATTCATCATAATCTTTCATTGGAGTTCCTAGCTTATGTCTGCCTTTTTAAATTTGGAATACCCAACCCACAGTTTTGTGAATCAATTTCAATAAAAAAATAAAAACATGTATATATATGTTTAAGAATCAATTCTGAGTCTCTTATTCTATAGAGAACCCTGAACAATAACATTTTCTTTCTTCACACTCCACTGAATGAGAAACAGTCTTGATGACAGGGCAAGGATATCAGAAATAAAATACTACTTGTGACAAATAACATGATTTAATTCTTTAAGTTTAATACAATCTTGTGATGTGAATATGGTTGCCAAAATTTATTTTTACAGCCTTTAAGGAAAGGCATTTTATATGTATTGTAGCAAATGAATAACTAGTACTCAGATTTGCCCTGTCCACTGTAACATTTTTGGATTTAAAAATCCAATTTTAAAACAATTTTATTAATGATCCTTTAGTGATATTTGTTTCATCGTTACTTTAGAGACCACATAAGCAAGGATAATATATTAATGAAATGGTCATGATTTCTTATTGTCAGAAAGATGTCCCAAAATTCCACATAAGGTCATTTAAGGGGTAGTAAATACATTAATAGGGAAACATTATATTTAAGTCAAAATCTGAAAAACAGTCATGGTAAAACATGCTGCAAAGTTCACATTCTGGAAGTTACTGACATATATTTTAAGAAAGAAAACTGATAAAAAGACATTTATTTCCTTTTATTTTTTAAAACAATGCTTGACTACCTCCAAAACAATTTCTGCAGCTCTGTTCAATGCTATTCTTGAAGGACAAATGGAAAGACATCGCTGCCAGGAAAAAGCACAAAACTGTTTGGTATGAAGGGCTGTCCTGTAAGACAGGTTGACATGTGTATGTGTATCTAATTATCTTAATTTGTAATCATATGGAAATATTTTTAAATTATTTCATAAGCACAGCTGCTTCACCTTAAATTTAATACCATCTTGTGATATGAATATGGTTGCCAAAATTTATTTTTACAGCCTTTAAGGAAAGACATTTTATGTGTATGGTAGCAAATGAATAACTAGTATTCAGATTTGTCCTGCCCACTGTAACATTTTTGGATTTAAAAATTCAAATATTCATTTATGTTTGTAAATTTGAAGATAATGAAATATGAGAAGAGAATGTTGAAAATTGACCAGAAATTAGGTGGAAATTAGTACTTAATTTGTCAGATTTTTCTTAAAGACTTATTTAGAAATAAATGAGTTACTTCCATTAATTTATAAAGTATATTCATCCAATAGGACACAATTTCTTCGCCATTGCTGATCATATCAATATGTTGGATTTCAGTATGCCTTTTCAAAAAATAAAGATGAAAACATAATCCATTTAATTAATCCATTTACCTGAGTCTCCTCTAGTGGCTGAGAAGAGACAGACAGAAATACATTGGGTGCTAAGCAAGAATTCACAGAAATAGCCAGAATCTGGAGAGAGCCATGGGAAGCTAAGAGAAGAAATCCAGAGTTTGTACCAGAAATGCTAAGCAATGACCCACAGATGCTTGGAGTGAAAGTCAGTGTAATCAGAAGCTGGAAGCAATGGATCATGAGCATGGAAGGACCTCAGATGCCTGCCATGTGAATTCCCAGCTGACAGAGGTGTCATCGATGTAGGATGCCTTTCTTCCAAGAAGACATCTTCTTATCGGGGCCTTAATTTGAACATTTTTAGAACCTTAGAATGGTAACTTGTAACTTAATAAACCCCCTTTGCAAAAGCCAATCCATTTCTGGTATGTTGCATTTCAGCAGCCTTAGCAAACTGAAACACTAAGGTATAACATTTTCCAAAGAAGAGGAAAATAATAAGTATATGGATGGTATTATCATAGGACATTGCCTTGAGAACCTATAAATATACATTGAAACATCAGGATTATCATCTGATTTGGATACATGCAGGATTCCATGGACAATGTGACTGAAGACCCTATATTGAAGTTGATTGACTTCATGGATGATTCTGATCTGTATCTTCTTATTTTTATTATTTTTTAGCAATTTGAATCTTTATTCTGGTAGGTTATTTGGGACTGGTTGTATTGATGGTTGGGAATTCCTGGCTTCACAGTTCCATGAACTATTTTCTGAGTGTGTTGTCATTGTTGGATGCCTACTGTTGTTCAGCTGTCATCCCAAAAATATCAGTCAAATTCCTGGCAAAAAAATATAACATTCCCAATTCTTGGACAGTGCACTGGTTTAAAGTTGTTATGTTTCTAAGAATCCACGTTCTTCTTTTTTTTTTTTAACATGGGCAGGCCCCCGGAATCAAAGCCAGGTCCTCTAGCATGGCAGGCGAGAACTCTGAGCCATTGTGGCCCACCCAGAGTCCATGTTCTTTTAATCCATTCCTGAAGGTTCAGACCTGTTGTGGGTGGGATTTCAATTGAGCTGTGACCCATTCCTCTTAAGGTGGGCCTTAACCCTTTTACTGGAGTCATTTATGAGAGGATAAAGGACAGAAAAGCCAAGAAAGCAGAGAAGCTAAGAAAAGCACTGCAGGATACACAGAGGAAGTCACTGGAAGCAGAAGCTGAAAGTAGCAAAACTGAGGATCAAAGGACAAGCAGACACCAGGTATATGCCTCCCCATGTGACAAAGTTGTCCCTGATGCCAGCAGCTTTTCTTCATAATCCAAATGTCCTTTTGTTGATGCCTTATTTTGGACATTTTCATGGCCTAGAGCCATAAATTGTAAATTAATAAATCCAATCAGCCAGAGAGTTTTAAGGGGGAGTTGTTGACATCAGCAAACATTGGAGAGAGAACTTTCACCTCTACTTCAGCAAGCCAGTCCCTCCTGAGGAATTTACCAAAGATCTCCATCCAACTTGCTAGTTCATAGCCTCCCCAATGGAATTCAGACTCATGCGTACCCACAATAGCATGACACACTTTAATAAAATCTCATTTTGACAAATATCTCCTGTTAGTTCTGTTTCACTAGAGAGCCCTGACTAATACAGCTTGGCACTTGGAATGATTCTTGAGAAACAGAATCTTAGAAATGGGTTTTTAGATTGGTTTTCCACTCAGATTAGATTCAAAGGCTCCAAGGATTCTATTCCTAATAACCAATATGGCATTGACAGTCCATGGCATGAGTTAGGAAAACAGATACACAAAATATCACCATTTGATTATCCTAATTGCACACTTATATGAGTCAAGGCTCTGGGTGAAAGTGTTTTGAACATCTTAATAATTTTGTGGATTTAAGAGATATAATGATGTTGGCTTGTTTTGAATAGGCTGGATACTGTTATAAGAGAAAGGGATGAGCTGAAGGCTTTAAATTTGCACTTAAATGCCATATAGAATATGTAAAAAATCTACATGTGTCCTGTAAGAAAGTTTTATTTCCTGTGGTCACAGATTTGAGATCTTTGAAAATCAGACCCTGAGTCTCACTATGTGAGTAGCAGATTTACAATGTCAGTTAAATCTTAACCTTACAGAGTGTCTATTATTAAAGTAAGGCATTGATTAGAAAATAATGGGATTCTGAAAATTGAGATGGGAAATATGGATTGATAATGATGGTAGTGGAGACATTGGAAGACTGGATTCTGCTGAGTTATTGCTAGATAAGCCTCTAAAGGTCTTCTGTGAGGAAACAACACCCCCATATCCACCCTGCCCTGAGGAATAACCACACAATTTGTAGCTTGTCCCTGAGAAAACAGCTATACAACCTATAGCCTCTGTTGGGTAAAAAGCTTCCTGACCTCCAGTCTGACCTGAGGAGTCTTCCATCCAACCTCTACTAAAAAGATTAACCTTTCAACATCTGCTAAATCTGTAACCATATTCCCTGGAACTAGCCCTCACTTCTCTGCCTGAAGAGATTAGTCCTCCTTTAACAAATAAAACTCCAATAGAATGCCTTGAAGTAATTTTTATGAAGGAAACTTTTAATCATTTTAATGACCCAACCCTCCACCATTCTTTTCTTCAAGACCTATAGCTAGACTAGAGTCCCAACAGGCCCCCAAAGGTGAGGTACAAAGTGTGACCCATGAGGAAGTAGGCTACACTCCAGAAAAAAAATGGCATGAGTTTTCTAATCTAGATAGACAGAAATCAGGGATATATGTGGAAATGGATATTAAGGGTATGGGATAATGGTGGAAGGAACATAAAGTTGGATCAAGCTAAATTTTTTGATATGGGCCCAGTTAGCAGAGATTCTGCTTTCAATGTTGTAGCATAAGGAGTTAGAAAAGGTATTAGCAGTTTGTTTGGGTGGTTTGCTGAAACATGAACCAAAAGGTGGCTAATAATATTGGAGGTTGACTTGCAAATATTTTCCTGGTATAATATAGAGGAGGGTATCCAATGGTTTAGAATGATTAGGATGTTAGAGTGGATTTATCATGGAAAACCTGGTCGTATAGCCCAGGAATGTCTAGTGGTTACATTCTTTTACAAGAATTGTGAAGAATATATTTGTGCAAGTAGCTTCATCCTTCTTGAAGAGTTCTATGTGCACCCTTTGTCAATAGGTCAGTTATACCGTGGGAACTGCTGTCACTGAGCTGGATTCTTTCAATATAATGGTGATGCTTAGATCCTGAGTTGGCAGAAGCCACATCACAGCCCCTAATTGCCAGAGACATAGTAAGTGTGGCTACCATAATATTAGGACAGAAGATTCAAAGCAGCTGTCAAAATAATCTGACTCACAGAGACTTATAGCATTGGCTAGTAGATCATGCAGTACCTAGAAGTAAAATGGAGGGGAAGTCTACTGAATTCTTGATTGAGCTTGATTGAGCTCTAAGGGCTGTAGAGAAGTTTTATGCCTGATAAACCAATACCTAACTTAAATTACAAAAACAGAATCACAGCCTTTAATCAATTCCCAGACAAGAGACAGTTCATAGATGCAGAGCCTCTTGAATGAGGAGAAGGCCAGGTACTCTTGTGGAAAGACCCTATTTCACTCTCAAAATTTATACTGTTAATGTTCTTCCCAGCCCTCCCCAAGGATACCTGCAGCATTTTACCAGGGCAACTGTGCACTGGGGGAAAGGAGGTGATCAGACATTTCATGGATACTGGCTCCAAAATGGCATTATTTCCTTGAGACCCAAATCATCAGTCTGGTTCATGATTCAAAGTACTGGCTTATGGAACTCAGGTGATTGATGGATTTCTAGCTCAGGTACATCTCACAGAGGTTCCAGTGTACTCCCATACCCATTCTGTGATCATTTTCCCAGTTCTGAAATGAAAAATTGAATAGACATACTCACTAACTAGGAGAAAACCCAGAATTGTTCTGTTTCATAGAATGAGGGCTTATGGGCTGTGTATTACTTAGAGTTGATAATCAACAGGAAATCAACAGAATCAACAGGAAATCTTTATAAATATAAAATTTATAAAAGTGTCTCACATAAACATGGGAACATAGAGTACAAAATCTGTAGGACAGGCTGTGAAACTGATGACTCCTGTGGAAGGTGTGGATGAACTTCACAGAAAAGGCTCACCAGCTGAAGCAGAAAGCAAGCCTGTCTCTTCTAAATCCTCTTTAAAAGGTTTTCAGTGATTAGATTAAGCGTCCCTAATGGCAGAAGACACACCCCTTGGATAATTACAAATGGAATCTGCTGTGGATGCAGTCAAAGTGATCATGATTTAATTCTATGAAGTGTCTTCATAGTAAAAGACAGGCCAGCACTTGCCCAACCAGACAAATAGGTGCCATCACCTGGACAAGCTGACACATGAACCTGACCATGATAGTCCACCCCTTGTCAACATGGCAGCTATACTCATCACCTTAAACCATATCTAATTTCTAAATAGAAAACAGTGAAAGACACTTTTTTTTTCACCTAACAATACTGAACTGTCATGCATATAACTGGAAACACATTAAATCTCTAGCAAAACAGCATTAGAGTCTTTGTTTCTGTAACTGATCATGTAGTCTTAGTTCATATTTATCACTATGTTTTCCATTACCCATTCCATGTTCCCTTTACCCTCAGCAAGCACTTCAGCTGGCCATAGTTCTCTGCCTGGGGGTGGTGACCCAAACCTTCATTCCTGAAGTTTCAGAGACCTTGGTAGTCCTGTTCGGATTGGGTTGCTACAATTCTTCACTGATTTTAACAGGGCATGGTAATACTAAAAGATGCCCTAGGGGGTTTCCTATATTCAAGGAGAACTCTTCTTTACCTCCATTGCATAGCTGCAGTCCTATTTCCCCGTGATAGTTAGGGTCACTCACCCCAGCCAGTAATGTAATTCCCTTCTTAGCTTGTTGATTCAGGGGCACAAGTAGCCCAAATTGACCAGGTGGTAGTCTTAGATTTTAGTTCAATGGGATCATTGCTGTTCATCCTCCTGGAAGCACTCTCTTTTTGGAACTAAAACCTGTAGACCAGCAAAACTCAGGGTCACAGGGACAGGTAGTGGCAATTTTCCCAGAGGATCACTAGGGGTAATAGTGTGGTGCCACTCCCATTTCCACCCTTTGGTTCCTGAACCCATGGATCCTGGCTATGGAAGAAACACCGCTGTGGTAGTTAGATTCAGGTGTCAACTTGCCTAGGTGAAGTTGCCTAGTTCTATTGCTGTGGACATGAGCCAATGGCAAGTGAACCTCATCTGTTGCTGATTACATCTGCAGTTGACTTAGAGGCATGTCTGCTGCAATAAATTATGTTTGATATAATTGGTTGGCGCTTAAATGAGGGATCTCAACGTAGCACAGCTCAAGCAGCTCAGTACAATTCATCTCAGCCCTCACAAGTCAGCCCAGGCCTTTGGAGATACAGAAAGAAACCACCCAAGGGAAAGTTGTTGGAACCCAGAGGCCTTGAAAGAAGGCCAGCAGAGATCGCCCTGTGCCTTCCCATGTAAGAAAGAACTTCAGTTGAAAATTAGCTGCCTTTCCTCTGAAGAACTATATGTTAACTAAATAATTCCTCTTTTGTTGAAAGCCAATCCACCTCTGTTGTGTTGCATTCTGGCAGCTAGCAAACTAGAATAAGCACCATACAGTGGATGCCAATTCAGAGCATACACAGCTTCCTGGAGAACTTTACCCCAGCCCTTCAAAATATTTCCACCTAGTTGGCACCATAATTGAATTTTCAAAAGGCCATTCCACCATTCTATCAATCCAACTGCTTCTGGATGATGGAGAACATGGTAAGACCACACCATTTCATGAGCACATTCCCATTCCTGCACTTCATTTGCTGTAAAGTGTGTTGTTCCTTGATCAGAAGCAAAGCTGTGTGTAATACCCTGATGATGTATAAGGCATTCTGTAAGCCCATGGATGGAAGTTTGACAGAAGCATTGAGTTCAGGGAAAGCAAACCCATATCCACACTATGTGTCTACCCCAGTTAGATCAAATTTCTGCCCCTTCCATGAAGTGAGATGTCCAATGTAATCAACCTGCTGGCTGTTCACCTTGGGGAATACTGCAATATTGGGGAGTGAGTATGGGTCTCTGTTGCTGGCAGATTGGCACTCAACAGTGGCTGCAGACAGGTCAGCTTTGGTGAGAGGAAGTATGTTTTCTGAGCCATGCATAGCCCCATCTCTACTAACATGCCCACTTTGTTCATGAGCCCATTGGACAATGACAGGAGTTGCTGGGGAGAGAGGCTGACTGATATCCACAGAAAAGTTCACTTTACCCACTTGATTATTAAAACCTTCTTCTGCTGAATTCATTCTCTGGTGTGCATTCACATGGGACACAAATATTTTCATGTTTTTAGCCCACTCAGAGAAGCGTATCCAATACTTCTTCCCTAGACCCCTTTGTCACCAATTTTCCAATTATGGTCTTTCCAAGTCCCTAACCATTCTGTCACACTATTAGCAACAGCCCATGAGTCAGTACACAAACACACCTCTGGCCAGTTCTTCCAAGCAAAATGAATAACCAGGTGCAGTGCTCAAATTTCTGCCCACTGGGCAGAATTCACCTCACCACTTTCCTTCTAAGACACCCCAGAAAGGGGTTTCAGTGCTTCAGCTGTGCGCTTTTGGGGATACATGCATATCATGCCAAACCATCTGTAAACCAGGCCCAAGTTTTCTCTTCCTCAGTCAATGCACTGTAAGAAACTACCCATGAGGCCATAGCTCTGGTCTGGGAAAAGAAGATAATGTGGCAGGAGTGGAGACCATGGGCATTTGAGCCACTACCTCATGTAACTTACTTGTGCCTTCAGGATCTCTTCTAGCCGTATCACATATATAACATTTCCCTTTTATGATGTAGTGCTACTACACATGCCAACTTTAAGGCTTGGTGAGTCAGACAACACCCAGCTCATGATAGGCAACTCAGGCTAAGCTGATTCTCAAAAGGAAAGTTGTTATCTGCAGCAGATGGTAAGGCCTTTCTCTAAAATCCTAAGGGTGTGTATTGTGATTCTACTATAGGGACCTGCCAAAGGCTCCAAACAGCATTTCTCTTTGCCACTGACACTTCCAGCACCATTGGATCTACTGGATCATATGGTCCAAGTGGCAGAGCAGCTTGTACAGCAACCTAGACCTGTTACTGAGCCCTCTATTGTTTAGGTCCCCAGTCAAAATTAGTAGGTTTTCTGGTCAGTCATCACTCAAAAAATGGGTAGGTACAGCATACCCAAATGAGGAATGCACTGTCACCATTTTCCAAAGAGACCAACATGGCACTTTGACTGTTTCTTGGTTGTAGGAGCCTCTAGATGCAGTAACTTAAACTTCACCTTAGAAGGGATATCTCGACATGCCCCACACCATTGAACACGTAGAAATTTCACTGAGGTGGGAGGCCCCTGTACTTTTGTTGGCTTTGTCTCCCATCCTCTGACACACAGATGTCTAGAGTAGTTGCTCACCAAGTCGAATCAACATGATATCTTCACTATAATGGATCAGTGTGATGTCTTGTGGGAGGGAGAAATGATCAAGTTCTCTGCAGACAAGATTATGATATTAGGCTGGAGAGTTGATATACCCCTGAGGTAGGACAGTGAAAGTACATTGCTGACCTTGCCAGATGAAAGCAAAGTGTTTCTAAGGGCCCTTACTAACATCTATTAAGAAAAAAGGGTTTTCCAGATCAATACCTGCATACCAGGTACCAGGGGATGTACTGATCTGCTCAAACAATAATACCACATCCAGAACAGCAGCTGCAATTGGAGTTATCATCTGGTTGAGCTTACAATAATCCACTGTCATCCTTAAAGACCCATCTGTTTTCTGTACAGGCCAAATAGGAAAGTCAAATGAGAATGTGGTGGGAATCACCACCCCTGAATCCTTCAGGTCCTTAAGAGTGGCAGTAATCTCTGCAATCCTCCCAGGAATCCAGTAGGGCATCAGATTTACTATTTTGCTAGGTAGGGACAGTTCTGGTGGCTTCCACTTCCATTTTTTTACTTCACTCCAAGAGTTTGAGAACCAATGTGGGGATTCTGCCAGTTGCTCAGTATGTCGATTCCAATTATGTATTCTGGAACTGTGGAAATAACAACAGAATGCATCCAGGGGCCCACTGGAACAACTCTGAAATGGACCTGAGCTCAAATTCCATTGATCATTTGACCTCCATAAGCCACAACTCTCAATGGTGGAGAACAGTGATGTATTGGGTCCCCTGGAATTAATGTCATTTCTCAACCAGCGTCTAATAATTCCCCAAATATCTGATACTTTCCTTTTCCCCAATACACAGTTACTCTGGTCAAAGGCCTTCTCAGGGAAGGTTTGGAGGAAGATTAACAGTATAAACTTGTGGCAATGTAACAAGGTTCTCCCCAAAAGATACCTGGCCTCCCCTTCATTCAAGGGGCTCTGGGTCTGCATACGGTCTCAAGTCTGGAAATTGATTAAGTTGCAATGACTCTGCATTTTTGTAGTTCAAGTTAGAATTCTGCTCAGATGACCTAGAATGCTTCCATTTATACAGCTCAAACAAAAATTTAATAGACTGCCCATCTATTGTACTTCTAGGTACCCCATGATTTACTAGCCAATGCCACAAATCTCTACAAGTCACATTGTTTTGACTCCTGCTTTGAGTTTGCTGTCTATCATAATAGCGACATCAACTCTGTCTTTGGTGACTAATATGAGCCAAGGCTGCCACCTGGCTTCTGCCAACTCAGGATCCCATCATCCCATTATGTTTGAGGATTCCAATTCAGTGACAGCATTTCCCACAGTAATGTCTGATCTACAGAGAAGAGTAACTACAGAGTTCTTCAGGGATGGTGGCACTAGTTTCACAAATTTATTTCTCACTGTTCTGGTAAGAGATGCATCCTCTGTACATTCCTGGCATATAAGAGCAGACTTCCTATGATAAATCCACTGTAACATTCCAATCTCTCTAAGTCTCTGGATCCCCTCATCTACATTATAACAGGGCAGTTCTGGAACCTTATGTAATGTTGGCCACCTTTTGATCCATATTTCAGCCAACCATCCAAACAAACTGTTAATGCCTTTTCTAACCCCTCGAGCTGTAACATTGAATGCAGAATCTCTGCCTAGTGGACCCCTATCAGTAAATTCAACCGGGTCCAGCCTTATATTCCTCCCACCATTATCCCACACCCTTAAAATCTACTGCCACACATATTCCCTAGATTTCTGTCTATATAAATTGGAAAGCTCACACAGTTCTTCTGAAGTATAGCATACCTCCTCAAGTGTGATACTTTGCACCTCACCTTTAGGGGCCTCTTGGGACTTTAGTTTTGTTATAGATCTGGAAGAAATGACAGGTGGTGGGGGTGGGTCATGAGAAGAATTAGAAATATCTTCCAAGCCATTTGCTTCAGGGCATTCATTTGCTGTTTCACCTGGTGAAACAGGGTTAATCATTCTAGGGCTAATCCCTTCAGGTGCAGGTTGGATGGCCAACTCCTCAAGGTAGGCTGGAGTGGGGTGGCTATGTCCTCAGGGCAGACTGTTACAGGGCTATCTAGAGAAGACTCAGCATGACCTAGGGTTTCAACCTCACCCCCGACATCATTATCAATCCAGATGTCACGATCCCATTTTTCAGGGTTCCATTCCTTTCCAATTAATGTCCTCACTCTAACAACAGACACCATACAAGATTGAGATTTCAGTTTATGTTGTAAAGTTGATACTCTAACAATAAGATTCTGAGTCTTATTATCAGAGATCTCCAGTCTACAGCTACACAAAATAAGATTTTCCTTCAGGATACTCATAGAAGTGTTTACATCTCTCAGATAGGGCATAAGCTTCTCACTTGAAGCCTTAAGCCTATCCCTTTCTGTCATTAATGTATACAGTGTCTCTAACAACAACCAGTCAACAACTCTATACCTCCTATTTCCACAAACCTCCATGAAGGTGTCTAGAACATTATCCCCAGAGCCTGACTTCATATAAGCAAATCATTAGAAGAATCAAATTCTGATATTTTGACTACCTCTTTTGCCAACTCATCCCATGGATTGGCAGTAATATTCTGATTACAGGAATCAGAGTCCTTAGTGCCTTTGAGTCCAGTCAGAGTAGATAACCAACATTATAACTCATTTTTAAGGTTCTGTTTCTTAAGAAACACTCCTGGTACCAAGCTGTATTAGTTAGGTTTCTCTAGAGAAACAGAATCAAAAGGAAATATCTGTAAATAGAAAACTTATAAAAATGTCTCATGTAACCATGGGAATGTAGAGTCCAAAATCTGTAGGGTATGCTGTGAAGCTGACATCTCTGATGGAGGGTCTGGATGAATTCCATTGTAGAGGTTCATCAGCCAAAGCAGGAAGGGAAGAGAGATGTCCCTTCTGAATCCTCCCTAAAAAAACTTCCATTGTTTCGATTAAATTTCACTCATTGTAGAAGACACTCCCTTGGCTGCTTACAAATGGAATCAACTGTGGATGCAGCTGACATGATCGTGATTTAATTCTATGAAATTTTGTCATGGCAATAGACAGGTCAGCATTTACCCAACCAGACAAACAGGTACCACCATCTGGCCAAGTTGACACATGAACCTTACCATGACAATAGTGAAGTTGTCTGAAGTGTTCCCAGCCATGCCCACAATTTCTTCAGAGCATTTGATGAAGACCTGCAGAGAAGGTCTTGTGAGTGAATGCAAAACCCTTGATTCTAGAGCTCTGTAATTTACTCAATCAGAACTGTAGCTCAAAAATTGATGTGATCGTTTAAAACTATTATGTACTCCAGAAAAGCCATGGCTTAATCCACATCAAATCGTGAGGGGCAACACATATTGCTTTAGTGTGGAAAACTTTTATTAGATTTTTTTCATGGATATTGACCCACTCAGTTGTGTGTGTGACCTCTTGGTTAGATTGTGGCCATGGATATATAATTCATTCAATTGTGCATGTGAACTTTTTGTTTGAATGGATACTGACTCTATCCATTCAAGGCAGGACTTGCTGAGTTTACTAGAGTTCTTTAAAATGGGAAACATTTCATAGTTCATTTAAGGTGTCAACTTTGCCAGGTGAACATGCCTAATTATGTTGCTGTGTACATGAACTAGTGGTGCATGGATTTCACCTGTTGCTCATTACATCTGCAGCTGGCTAAAAGGCATGCCTACTGTAATGAGTGATGGTTGATTTAATTGGCTGGTGCTTAAATGAGAGAGCTCAATGTAGTGCAGCACAAACAAAACAGCATACCTCATCTTGGCACTCATAGCTCAGTCCAGCCTTTGGAGATGCAGAAAGGAATCACCCCAGGGAAAGTTGTTGGAACCCAGAGCCCTGGAGAGAAGGCCAGCATAGATCACCCTGTGCCTTCCCATGTAAGAAATAACCTCAGTTGAAAGCTAGCTGCCTTTCCTCTGAAGAACCAATGAAATAAATCCCCTTTTATTAAAAGCCAATCTGTCTCTGGTATTTTTGCATTCCAGCAGCTAGCAAACTAGAACACCTGAGATGCAGACACTTGGAGAACAATTGCCTCAAAATACTGACACAGATGTTTGGAAATACAGAATCCACAGCATATGGCAGGAATTAAGTGAGGCAGAGGAATATAGACAAGTACCAGTGCTGAACACAGACAGAGCTGTTTAGGGAGGCAGAGAGAAAATGTCCCCAGGGAAGCTGTTTCATGTCAGAAGCCAAAGGACAAGGAGATACCAGCCACATGCTTTCCCTGCTTATGGAGGTGTTCCAGACACATAAGCATTCCTTAAACACTTGTATACTTTAGTTTGGACATTTTTATGGTCTTAGAACTGTAAACCTGTAACATAATAAATCCCTTTTAAAAAAGCAGCTCCATTTCTTGTATATTGCATTCCAGCAGCTTTTTCAAACCAATGACACTTGACTTTAGTAATTCTCTAAAATGTTCTTTAACAACCTATAACATTTACTCTTTCTGTAAAATAAGTATATAGAATATTCTACTTATCTGTTAATATGGTAGGCAGATTTTTCTCCCATTCTCTCTCAAAAGTGAAACAGTCCATTTTTCCCATCCCTTCTTCTTGAAGGGCTTGCCCTCCTTAGTAATTGATTTCTTTTATGTTTTTGACCTTAACTTTCTGTTGTGCCCATGAAAAGTTATGGATTTTAAGACATTGCTTTTATAAAATTATCAGGTTTGAAGAAACATTCTTTACAGATTTCTGCATCTTAAGTTGTATATTTCTTTTTAAATCTTATTCATTTAAACTTGTTAAGATGGATTAGGTCGAGGCATGTCTCTACCAACTTGGGGGGCTTTGATTAGTTTATTGGAATCCTATGAAAGAGAACAAGACAGAAAGCCAGGATTAAGAGAGAGCAGAGCAGAACGACATAGCCAACAGAAGCAGAGTCCAGTGGCCTTTGGAGATGAAGAAGGAAAATGCCTGCCGGGGAGCTTCCTGAAACAGGAAATCAGGAGAGGAAGCTAGCAGATGATGCCCTGTTCACCACGTGCCCTTCCAAATGAGAGAGAATCCCTGAACGTGTTCACCATGTGCCTTTGCAGATGAGAGAGAAAATCTGTATTTGCCATGGGCCCTTCTACTTGAGAGAGAAACCCTCAACTTCATTGGTCTTCTTGTACCAAGGTATCTTTCCTGGGTGCATTTGATTGGACATTTCTGTAGACTTGTTTTAATTGAGACATTTTCTCAGCCATAGAACTGTAAATTAGCAATTTCTTAAATTTGCCTTTTTAAAAGCCACTCCATTTCTGGTATATTGCATTCCAGCAGCGAGCAAACTAAAACACAATCCTACTCACTAAAAGATCTTACAATGGATCCAAACCCACAGGAATGAATTTTAAGACAGGATCTTTTCTGGGATGTATAAAGCCTTAAACTATCACATTGAATCCTTTGAACTCAAAAAAGACATTTTTTCCATAAGAAAAATGCATTAATTCCACCATAATATCAAAAAATCCTTAAATAATTTCAGTAACAATATTAAGTACAAAGTCTCATCAAAGTCATTTACCAGTGTGACCTGTCATAGGGCAAATTTCCCCTCAGGATGCAGATCTGGGAAGCTTAGAAGAAGTTATCATCTTCCAATATGGACGTCACAGAGTAAACATTCCATTGCCAGAGGGAAAATTTGGAAAGAAAACAATGACCACCAGTCCCAAAGAGTTCCAAAATCTTGCAGGGGGAACTCCATTTGATTTCAAGATATGACAATCATCTTTAGAATACCCTTTGTCTTCGGGGATTAATAGAGTGGCAGACCCCCAACTTTCCAATGACTTACACAGTGGTACTGCTCTTTCCCAACATGGGGTTGAAGACTACTACATCTTCAAACGTTAGGGTGATGGCCAGAATCTATGGTACATCATTCTCAAGTGATTGGGTTGTGATTGGACACTTCACAATGCAAGACACATTTCAACCCATTTAGAACGTTGGGATGGTAACCTCTCCCCAGTTCCTGGGGAATATCCCCCACCTTCTCTGAATTCTGGGCACCAGACCTCTTCCTGAACAATCAAGAGGCAAGGTCTCCTGATTATCTGAATAATGGGGTGGAAGGCCCTCACTCTGCAAGCTCTGAGGCATAGTCACCTTGTCCACATTTATTGGTGGGTCCACTATCTTAGCCTGAAAAGATGTCTTTGCTCCTGACTTCAGCTTCCATGATTCTGCCATTGTAGTCATTTTCCCATTTATCTGTCCTTTTTCTATTCATTTTAGGCCAGAATGACAGTGGTTCCATACACACAGATCTTGCAAAAATCCTGTTTGTTTCAAACACAGTATAGAGTGGTCACATCATGGAGAAAGATCTTCCACAGATCTTTCCTGGGTAATTGCACCTTCAATCCTTACTCATACAGAAGTGGCTAACTGGATGATGTTCAGTTAAATCTTTACAGAGCACTATTCTCTGGAGGCTCCCATTCCCAGAATTTTTCTTTTCCATATCCTCAGAATTTCAATCAATTTCTGTTTGTGTGTGTGTTTGTGTGTGTGTGTGTGTGTGTGTGTGTGTGTGTGTGTTGTGTGCTAGAGGATTCAGTTCTCTAAAGCTTATTGCCTTCTGCTCATATTTTACTATAAGCTGCAAGAAGAAGCCAGGATGCACTTGCCACATCAATGGGAATCTCATCAGTTAAATATTCAAACTAATCACATTCAGATTCTGCTATCCATCTGACATCGAGACTCAATTTTGCCAAATTCATCAGCACTTTTAAACAAAGATAATCTTCCTTCCAGTTTGCAATGACACATTCATCAATTCTGTCTCAGACCTCTTTAGAAGAACCTTTGGCATCCATATTTCTACCAACAGTCTCTTCAAAGCAATTTTGGCCTTTTCTATCAGGCAACTCACCAATCATCCAGAATCTTCCCCTTAATGATTTATAAAGCCATTCTTGCATTTTTGGTATTTGCAATCACAGTAGCCTACTCTTCTAGCACCAAATTGCCTTTTAGTTCATTAATGCTGATGAAATGCAATATACCAGAAATGAATTAGTTTTTCAAAAGGGAATTTATGAGCTTACAAGTTTACAATTCTGAGACCTTGAAAATGTCCAAATCAAGGATCAACAGGATAATACCTTTTCACTGAAGACCAGCTTCTGGTGATCCTTCTGTCACATAGTCAGGAGCATAGTGATGTCTACAAGTCACTCCCTTTTTTCCACAAGTGTTGTTGCTCCCAACTTCTGGGTCAGTAGCTTCATCTCTGAGCTTCTGTGTTTGTCCTTATCCCTCAATTGTCTGGAGCTTTTCTTGTGTCTTCTTTCTACCTTTTATCCTCTTATAAAGGGCTCCAAGAAGAAGATTAAGACCCATTCAGTATGACATGAGTCATAGCTCAACTTAAATTAATATCCTACTCGCTAAAAGATCCAACTTATAATAGATCCACACCCACAGGAATGGATTAGCTTTAAGAACATGGTCTTCTTCTGGGTTACTTACAGCTTCAAACCTTCATAGATATATAAAAATCATCAATTAATGTAAGATTCACAACATAATTCACCCAGTTAAATAGAGAGGAAATGAGGCTTTGGCCATTAAATTAATTATAAATGCTTACTCAATTGAGCATTGATTTTTACTTTCTTGTGTCATAATTCTTTAAATACATCAAAAGACAGTACACTAAAATAATGAAGCCAAGTTGTGCAAACATTGTTGTGATTAAATATGATATATCTGCTGTATAGATGAAACAGGGGACACTGGCAAAACTGCGTGGTGAAACCCCACCATGTTTTTCTTTCCATGCCTCAAAAACACCCATTTATCAGCTGGTACACACTCCTAGAGAGAAGTTAGTTATGCTGCACCAGCCAATGCAAAGTACATGAATTGTGGGCTTTATCTAAGCCTCTTATACATAGGTTAAAATGTATCACAAATATTTAATAACAAAACCAAATGTTGCTGAAAATAAAGTGCAATAAAGTGTAAGCATTACACATACATAGGAAAATAATTGAAAGAAAATACATCTAAAGATTAACATTTCATTTTCCTATTTGAATTTCATTGTATTCTATGTCTATGTCACACCTTTAAATATAAAAATGTGTCACTTTGAAAAATGTGCTAATCCATCTCTGGTGAAATAGATTAATTAAGTATTTCTCTACAAATATCTTCCTCATTACCCAGCCATAATTAGGGCATCAGAAAGAAATCTGAAATATGTTGCTCAATGTTATGGGTTTCTGTGGGGAAGTCACCTCTCTGCTACTAACCTAACATGAAAGTATTAATCTTTCATCATTGGAATCATGCCAAGTAATATACCTTGGGATTTGGCCCCAGAGTTGGCCAGATACTATCATTACCTGCAATATTCAATATAAGTGTTGTTGTGGCATTAACAAGGCACAATGCAGGGGACATTCTGTTCTGCTTGTGCTTACAGTAGCTCACTGGTGTACTTGTGAAATGTAATTTCAAGATTAACTTTCTATTCTACCAGAACCTGAACTAAAACTTTAGTTGATATTCTGCTTCAGAATAAAAAGAAAATGCATAAAAAATTAAGCAATGTTATCTTGAAGGATTACAAATATATATCTGAAATTTCAGGCTCCTTAGCTTACATATTGTATTTGTGACAAAATATTCATGAGACGATGCTGGAAGTGTTTACTCACCAACTTTGGCTTATGGTAAGTATTAGATTCTAAAAATTAGTGTATTTTAGTTTATAGAAAAATAAGAGGATATTATATAATGAAAAGTGCATATATGCATATCATGTCATCCTTACCTAAGTTTTGCCAGGATTTGTAGAAATAGAAATAAAGAACTCATGATATCAAATTCATCAAGCAATGTCTATATATTAAAAATAGGTTTTTTGAAAAAATATTAGTTTAGATAATCACTTGAATGATACATCTGCAATAAATCAATAGTAAAATGCATTCAATAACATTAATACTCCCCTGCAAAGCAGTAAAGTAGCCTGAGGATTTAATTTAAGATCTGTCATTTTTATAAGTAAAATTGAATACAAAGAACAGTAAATGATATATTAATTATCTCTGTCATTGTTTGTTATATATCTAGTACTTTTTAGTTTGTTCTTCTGAAATTAATTTAAAGTAAGTAGAGTGTTATGAGCATGACTTTTTGACTCAAAAAATCTTGGTAGAATCACCGCACCAGCAACACTTAATGGTTGTGACTGAATAAGTTAACTTTTGTGTTCCTGTTTATTAACTAAAATAATTGTGCAGTGGTAATACCTTTGATCTAATATTTACACCTGGATAAATAGGTAAGTAATAGGAAGTTTTTATAATAGTAAATGTACAGTTTAATTATTCAATATAAATGAATTTCTATTATCTAAAATGGAAATGAAGTTTTATACCGAATTTATATTTGGCAGTCAAGGTAAGAATTTTTCACTCACAGTTTCAAAATACATCATAAAGTTCTAGGAATATGAAACTAACTTTTTAAAACTGCATAATTATTAATATGAACATATAACATTTTGAAATAATTCATGCCAAGTATCACCTTTGGTTTCCATACAGTTTACAAAATTTGAATGCTATGGGAAGTAGGAATAACACAAATGTGCCTCGTTTCATTCTTATGGGATTGACAGACTCTGAAGCAATCCGACCAGTCCTCTTTATGCTGTTTCTCCTGATATATCTGGCTGCTGTGCTGGGGAATGCAGGGATGATACTGATAATTCACCTGGATGTCAAGCTTTGCACACCCATGTACTTTTTCATTAGTCACCTGTCATTTCTTGACCTTTGTTACTCCACAGTCATTATACCTAAAACCTTAGAGAACTTACTATCCTCCAGTAAGTATATTTCATTCACAGGCTGCTTCACCCAAATGTCCTTTTTTGCCTTCCTGGGTATCACTGAATGTTTCCTTCTTTCTTCAATGGCCTATGACCGCTATGTAGCCATCTGCAACCCTCTTCACTACACTTTGGTTATGTCCACAAGGCTCTGCTATGTTCTCATCACTGTGTCCTACATGATAGGTTTTATTCAATCATTAGTTATTGTTCATTATGTGAGCAGTTTGCATTTCTGCAACTCCAATGTTATCTATCACTTTTTCTGTGATACAACTCCAATTTTAGCCCTATCCTGCACAAACACTCATGATACGGAAATCGTGACATTCATTCTTGGTAGTTTAACTGTAATGGTGTCTCTTACCACAATCTCTGTGTCCTATGGGTCCATATTGTCCACTATACTGAAAATTAATTCCAGTTCAGGAAAACGCAAAGCCTTCTCTACTTGTGCCTCCCACTTCTTGGGAGTCACCATCTTTTATGTCACTACAAGTTTTACCTACTTAAAACCAAAGAAGTCCTACTACTTGGGAAAAGATCAAGTGGCCTCTGTGTTTTACACTATGGTGGTCCCCATGGTGAATCCATTCATTTATAGTATGAGGAACAAAGAGGTGAAAAATGCCCTCATTGCAGTCATGCAGAAGAAAGAGGGCTCCAGTCAAATGAAATGACTGTGATTCTGAACATTTTTCTATCTTTATCATTTGGGTACTTATTTTCTAAACAAATATCATCCTTTAATTTGTTTGAATTTCTGTTGAGTCATCCCCTATTTGACCATATATAATCTGATGTTTCCAAAAATGTGTTTTTAGAAATAATAGCATTTTAGGCATGTAATAGGTGGTGGTCTTGTGGTTCAAAAATATGTGTTTAATGAGCAAAAATATTTTTAAAAACCATGGTAATATCCTTGATATTGCATCACAGAAATCCCCAAGCTTATTCAAATTTCAGAGAATTTTGTCATGGAAAGCTTTGTCAGAAGTCATTCCATTTCCTCTGTAGAAAAAGATATATAGTACATCTTAAAAGTGCTGATTTGGACTAGAAAACCCAAGGTTTAGATCCCAGAATTGTCACCTTTTATCTATATATTCCTTACTAAGTCACTGAATATTTAAATCTAATTACCTCAAGAGGTATTTTACTTATTAAATAAGATGACAAATGGAAAGAATTTAATGTAGTACTAATAAATCTTAATGATGACAATCATCAGAATGTCTACAATCTTGTAAAATTTGGAATACACAATAACTTCTGTTATGCAAATGTTCACTGGTCCTTTATAAATGCCTTTGACTAATCTTCTTCATAAACAAATATCTGAAAAGGAAAAAGAGCAATTCAATATTATGTCATAAACTAAAGTAAAATATGGGGATAGAATTGTTATCGAAAAAAGTATATGTGAACATTGATGAAACTTTGGTAAATATTTTAAATTATTAAAGAAAATAGAAACATCCTAACAATTTTTGAGAGCCTTCTTCACGATATTCCAGACTCATATTTTGCATAGGTATACATTTTATTGTACATATGTATATAATTGTACATATGTATATTTCTATTTTTCAGCTTTTTTTTACATTTTACATTGGTTATTCCTTTGACATTTAAGCTTGGGAGATGAATATTTCCTTTGTATATTAGTTAAATCATGAACCTCTACTTGCAAAGCATTAAGACCTGAAGTTTTGTAAATTCTTCAAGTTAAATATTTGCACATGTTTGTCTCTCTTCTGTGTGTACTTGCTAACCATTTGAAAATACTACCATTCTGTGGTGCATCAAAAACTTTCAGTAACTACTATTTCTTTGTATAATTCCAATATGAATAAAAACAAATTTCCTTTTTCCTGGGAGTCTTATGTTCTTTAAAACCATAAAATTTTGAATTAAATTTTGGTTGATTTGCTTTTAACAATTATGGTAATGAAAATTGCATAACTAAGAATTTATAATGAATCCAAATTTTGTACATCCCATGAATTTTTGTCAGGATGGCTGCCAATAATTCCTTTTGAAAGTGTTTCTCTGTTATTTAGACTTGCAGTTTTAATTTTTATAGCTATGCAATGTATATTTAAGAAAATATGTATTCTTCAGTTTTAATTTTTATAGCTATGCAATGTATATTTAAGAAAATATGTATTCTTCACTTTCTTATATTTGATTATTTGTATTTGTACTTAAATTTTGATTATTAGACATGCTTTTTTTGCTTCAAGTGATTTTTAGCTTTCTTTTATTGTAAAAAATAACATTCATACCATAAAGCAATAAATCTCAAAGCACAATGCAACAACTGGCCTTAGAACAGACTTTAGAGTCCAGCATGGCCCACAATTGCATAATCCCATGTCCTTCCTTCTAGCTGCTTCAAGACATCAAAGACCAAAAGAAACATCAATACAACAATTTGGCAGTCACACATCCATCAAATCACCCCTCACTGCCACAACTCCATCTTCTCCTGTGATATCCCCCAATTCCCAGAGATTGCTGGGCCATGCCTGCAACAATCTTGTGATGCTGGAAAGGGCTGTTGACAACATAGAGTAATTAACGTTCTGGAGATGCTGGCTCCCTGGGCCTCAGGACTCATCTGGCTTACTAAAACATCTGGAGGCTGCAGGACTCTGGAAAGCAATCACAGTGCATGAAACATTTGTAGAATCCCAGAAAAATGTCAGGAATTCTTCAGGATTG
The DNA here is from genome assembly GCA_004026745.1 of Myrmecophaga tridactyla. NCBI lineage: Eukaryota > Metazoa > Chordata > Mammalia > Pilosa > Myrmecophagidae > Myrmecophaga > Myrmecophaga tridactyla. The sequence goes on from PVIY010010523.1 coordinate 66,520, forward strand.
GCAGGTGTGGCCTTGGTTGAGGTCCACAAACCATGATAATATGAATATCCAGTTGAAGCTTGCATAGGTGCAACCTCCAGAGAAGCCATTCAAATCTATCCAAACTCCCTCAACCAGTGACATATTCTTTTTCTTACAGTTCTTTTCCCCCTTTTGGTCAGGAAGTCGTCATTGAACCCATGAACCCAGTGCTAGGCTCATACCCAAGAGTCATATCCCACACTGCCAAGGAGACCAGCATCCCCAGATATTATGTCCCACATAGTGGGGAGGACAATGATTTGAGAGAGGGAAAGGCCACATTTGAGCAAAAAAAGAGGTCTTTTGGAAGCAATTTCTAGGCACAACTATAATAAACTAAGCATTCCCACCAGAAAAACAAGCTTCACAGAAGCAAGCCTTAGGATCAAGGGCTTTAACCATTGACTTGGGAGTCCCCAAAGTCCTAAAAAGCACCAGTTGTTTTCCCAGTGGTAAAGACTAGCAGTTACATATGTTTTCTCTCATCCCTCAAGGAACTCTGCCAACACTTCTTACTTATCTGCTCAACATACACTGGGATGTATCTAGGCATTATATTAAGCTATAGAGAACTACAAGCCATATTCCCACACTGGGCTTCCTGTGCTTGAGTTATTTAAATGATCCATCCAGACGAGTTGGTCAGATTATGCTACTAAAAGTTTTGTTTCTGAACAAAACAAATCTTTCCTTTGGTGCCATAGAGCAGGTACAGTTCTAAAATACAATGTCCTCCCTGCCTTGTACTATGATCTACCTTAGTCTAGACCCAACTAGATTCACTCTTATCTCTAATCAAAGCTGAATCTCTGTTTCAATTTCCTCGACACTATATACAGCAATGCTGACCTTCCAAACTGCAAAACTCCCACTCTAAGTCTTAAGGGTCATATAGGTACCCAATCTTTCAGGGAAATCCCAGGCTATACATATACAGTAGAGCATCTCAAAATCTAGAAATTAAAATTACTGCTCTGGACTAAATGTGACTGCTATAAGACCTTACAGACCAGGTCCCAATGATCTTATATTTATTTTCTAAATGAGAACATCAAATATTTGCTTTATTGTTCCTAGTTTATTTTGCATTACATAATGTCCCACAGGTTCATTCACAACATTGCATGCCTCACAACTTCATACCTTTCTGTAGAAGCACAATATTTGATCATATGTATACATCGTGTTTCACCATCCTTCTTTTACATCTGTGTATCCTTCAGCCACTTCACCCATTGGGTATCCGATTTAATGTCCAAAGTCAAGAGTCCATCTCTCAATTTTAGACAGTTTTCATTGCTCCCAAGAGAAAAATAACTGATAAACACACTCTCATCAAATAGAAAATCCAAATCTTCCCTTGACTCTAATCCCACTCTTCCATTATTTACCCATGGTATTGCTGTGGTACTATCGATGTTTTCCTGTTTAAAATAACCCATAGCATGCAATAGTAGTTTCACTCCTATACCCTGATATTACACAGACTTTACAAGATGTGTACATTTAAAGTTGTTCTTGAGTGAACATTTATATTTGTAGTGTTAATTGGTGAGATATATGGCTCTACGCAACTTCTTTCAACAATGTCCACCTTCAATATGACAATATAACTTATAGAACCACTAATGAACTGCCTTGACTTAAATTCCCTTACATTTCAGTTTTACCACATCAGCTAATTTTCCTCCATATCTACCTTGCATTTATCTATAGCTCCCCTGTATTCTATATTATAGCTCTTTGAATTTACTTTTATCATGGCCATAAAAGTGAAATCATACAGTATCT